>VWXS01000005.1:0-263958 GCA_028584115.1 Stagonosporopsis vannaccii
CGGCCTGCGCACGCCGCCGCCGCCCACGCCCTCGCGGCCCGCGCGCCCGACCAAGGGCATGCGCCGCCGCTCGACGCTCGAGTGGACCACCGCCAGCCCGTGGGCCCGCCAGAAGAGGCTCGAGGACATGGCCGCCGGGCGCATGGCCGACACCTTCTTCACGCTGCACGTCGACGGCGCCGCCCAGCCCGTGTACATCTCCGAGCTCGCAGAGAAGGCCATGAACCCCAACTTCAAGTTCTTCGACCTGGGCCCCTGCGGGCCCGCCGTCACGCGCCGCGACAAGCTGACCGTCCGCGTGTGGGCCAGGAGCGACAGCGTGCCCGACTGGCAGTTCCTGCTCGACTACACCGTCCACCTGGGCTCGCTGCAGTTCATCGGCAAGGCGCTGGGCAGCTTCCGACACCCCCTGCCCCAGAACTGCGTCCTGTTCCACATGACCGACGGCATCTACACCAGCTTCACCGACCTGCCCGCCCAGGCGCGGCCCGCCCAGGACCTGCTCGCGCCCCCCAAGGAGAACCCCGACGGCAGCGTCCTCGCCTCGTCGTCGTACGACGCCCTGATGCGCCTGTCGACGCTCGACGACTGCATCCAAGACGCCCTCGTCACGCGCGACCGCATCGCCGACGACATCGAGGCCATCCTCGCCGCCAACCGCGACGCCATGTCCACCGTCGACCACGTCCCCGAGGCTGAAGACCGCCTCAGAACCGTCCAGGCCGCCGTGACCGCCGAGCACCGCCGCGTCCTCGCCATGCGCCGCCGCCGCGACGACCTCAAGGCCAGCATCGCCGCGCGCCGCGACAAAATGGCCGCCGGCCGCGCCAAAACCGCTCTCATCGCCTCGGAGCTCCCCACCCGCAAGGAGCTCACCCGCGAGACCTCGGACGCCCTCGAGGCCACCGCCGACGCCATCGCCGGCCAGCGCCGCAGACTGTGCACCGACCTGCTGCGCATCTACCCCATCGAGCCCCTGCCGGGCAAGACCCTGCACTTCAGCATCCGCCACCTGCCCCTGCCCAACTCGTCCTTTGACGACGCCGACCCGGACACCACCGCTGCAGCCCTCGGCCACACGGCGCAGCTGCTCGCCACCCTCGCCCCCTACCTCTCCATCCTCCTGCCCTACCCCGTCCACCCCTTTGGCTCGTGCAGCACCATCACCGACCCGCTCGCCCTCGGCCACGCACAACACCGCACCCCGCCCATCAACAACAGCAACAACAACAACACCAACAGCAGCAACAACACCAACAACACCAACGACCTGCGCACCTACCCGCTCTACCCCAAAGGCGTCGTCCGCTACCGCTTCGAGTACGCCGTCTTCCTCCTCAACAAAAACATCGAAATACTCTCCAACGCCCTCGCCATCCGGCCCCTCGACATCCGCCACACCCTGCCCAACCTCAAGTACGCCCTGTACGTCGCCACGGCCGGCAAGGGCGAGCTGCCCGCCCGCAAAGCCGGCGGCATCAGGGGCCTGCTGCGCGGCGCCACGGCGAGCAGAAAGGCCAGTCTGGACAGCACCGCCACGGCCGAGAGTGCAGACGCTGACCCGCTCACGCTGCGCGGCGCCATGCACACGACCGGTCGCGCCCTGCCTGTGCTGGCCAGCAGGCTGCGGGCGGCAGAGTAGAGCAGAGGAGAGTAGACTAGACTAGACTAGACTAGAACAGAATAGACTAGCCTAGCCTGGCCTGGCCTAGTTGCCGTTTGTAAACATGTCCAGCGAGCACGGCAAGCGCGAACAAGAGTGAGTGAGAGCAAAACTAAAGTGAGGACGAGAGTGAGTGAGAGTACAACTAAAGTGAGAGCAAAATTAGAGTGAGGACGAGAGTGAGATTACGACTAAAGTGAGAGCAAAATTAGAGTGAGGACGAGAGTGAGAGCAAAACCAAAGTGAGGACAAACGCGAGCGCGAGTGCTGTGCATGGTGCCGTGCAGCGATGCACGGACGAGACGGGTCTGTCGTAACTGTGTGCATTACAGTATGAGATCATCCTCAAATCCCCCTCCCCCGATGCCCGCGCGTGTCTATATTACAATCCGCGCTTCCGAGTCGAGTTATCACTTTTCACCATCTGCCCGAATCTCATCAAACCCATCCATCCATCCATCCATCTCTCCTCCCAACTCCTCGTCCCATCCAAATCTTGTATACACCCACTCTACACACCCACTCTACACACCCACCCTACACACCCACCCTACACACCCACCCCCAGGTCCATCACGCCCGCACTACTGCCCCCCCTTCTTCCTCTGCTTCACCCTCGACCCAATCGTCTCCGGCTCCCTCGCCGCCCCCGTCTTCACCGGTGTGCTCGGGTTGTCGACATTCGAAATGCTCCTCTTGATGCCATTCGGCTGCTCCTTCTCCTCCCCCGTGGCACCACTCAGCGCCTCCCCCCTGGCGCCACCCAGCTCCTCCTGCCTCTCCTTGGCCTCGTCGTCGCTGGGCTCGTACTCGCTGCGGTCGTCGTCCGCGTCCTTGTACACGATGAAGCGGTACGCAATGCGGCAGATGAAGAACCACCAGAACAGGTTGACCGCCTGCAGCGCGGCCAGCAGCGCCAAGGTAATGTACTGCGAGATCCAACACTTGTACTGCTGGGTTTCCCAGTTCAGCTCAAACGGGCCCACGGTGCGGAACTCGGTGAGGATCGAGTAGAGGATCTTGAGGTTGATGAAGTGGCGCAGGTAGCCCCAGATGCACATGAAAACAAAGAAGTAGGGCCCGACAATGGGCGAGTCGACGTAGTTGAGGATTTTGCTCGTCTGCTCGGGTTAGCAATGGCCTCGAATCATCTCGGCAGCACACCTACAGCGAGGAAGAAGTCGGAGATGTCGTGCGTGATATACACAGCAATGCCCATGTAGGTGAAGTGGAAGCGGTAGCTGAGCCAGATCAGCGAGAGCGTGATGACATGGTGCGCAACCAGCTCCTTGAAGTCCTTGCGCGGCTTCTCCAGCATCAGGAGCAACACAATAGCCTGCTGCGCCCAGTAGCTAGCCTGCAAGAGGTAGTACGCCTTGAACACGCCCTCGTGCGTGCGGTGCGGGAACCCCTCGTACATGCCCGTGGTGTTGAAGTACCACACAGGGCTGCGGCTCATGACCCAGACACCAAACGGACCGTAGAGGCCAAAGTACAGCGCCGTGTACGCCTGCTCCATGAACCTGCTCTGCTTGGCGCGGCCCTTGATGCCGCACGCGACTGCGATGGGACGGATGAGCCGCTGCATGCAGAACTCGCGCGTGAAGCTCAAGACGATGATGTAGAAGGCGACAAACGCAAAGTCGCGCGCGCCCTTGCCGTAGTGTGTCGGCGCATTGGCGTCGGCGCGGACAGAGGCAGGGATGAGTGGGTCGTCGCGTGGAAGGGGGTATGACAGGAACAGACACGCGGCGATGGGGTTCGACGGGTGCGGATGGACAAAGTATAGCGCGACGATGGTGAGGAGGAGGATGAGCGGGAGCAGCCATGTGTGCCGTATGCACGCACGTTTGAATTTGGAGAGGCCGCGGCGGACTGTACGGCGTTTAGACCGGCGAGGCTTGTCTGACTTCTGCGCAGCGTCAGCAGGTTCAGGTGGCAGTGCGCGCATCGAGCTGGGCCAGCGAAGAGAAGAAAGAGAAAGCGATGACCGCACTACACTGCCTTCGCAGTGCCTACTCCAGGGGCTTTCATACCGAATCAACCGGGCTCCTCATGCTTGCGCCATCGAGTCTTCTACTTGTCGCGAACGACGGTACATCGACGTCGCCAGGCAAGTCGGCACCAAGGCCGCTGCTCTTTCTCCGTCTGCGAGCAATCCCTCCGCCAACAGTTGCAGGCGCAGCGCCGTGGAGAGGGGGAAAGGGCTCCGTCATGGCGTGCGGACCCTGGGTTGATATCGCAGTAATGTGGCTAGCGCTGCAAGGTGCGGCAGCAGGCGGGACGAACAGAGGGGATATCTCTTGTCTAGAGCATGTACGGAGGTGAAGGGTCTCTTGTAGACAAGCAAATGCCACAAGTCGCTGCTCCAAGTCGAGGTAATTGCAACGGTTATGCGCGTCGTGGGACGCGGACTAAAAGTTGCAGGTACGACCCGATACGGCAAGCCAAGCCAGGATCTGGTGGATCCCGCTCCTTTCCCGCGCAATTTGCGAACCGGACGCCAAGCGTGTCCGAGGACCCGCCGAGGAGAGCGAAAGGGGGCCTTAGGTCAGCATCTGACTGTATTGTGTTCGGCTGACACTATCTGTTCTGCGCCGCGGTGCACTTGTCCGGTCGGGTTCAGAGATGGCCGTGTTGTGTGTTTTCACATCGCCGCGAGCAACACTGCTGCAGTGTCAGCGAATTCCAGGCTAGCGTTTTGCCATAGACGCAACGACCATGGCCTCAAGCCTTGGTCGTGAATCGCAACAGTACAGCTCAGCAGTAGTGAGCCAAGAAGTGTGGGATGCTTAAGAGAACGAGAAACGATGTGATATGACAGGACGACAAATTAGCAATCGTTGGGTCCAGCTCTTAGGCGCGCCTTGCCGGCATCAAACCAAACCAGACCATCACATTGTAGTTTGAAAGGATGTACAGTGGTGGTCACTGCAACGCCGTGCAGCTAATTCTCGATTCATGATATCAATCCTGTACACCAAAGTCCCAATGTCATCCCTCATTAACCCAGCCCAAGCACGTGCCAGTGCAACCAACCCTGTCCCTAGTCCCAGCAATGAAGAAGAAAGTCTATACGCAATGCAGCGCAATGCAATGCAAATGCCACGGCCACAAGCGTGGAAGAGCAGAGATGAACGCCCAAATCTCCACAGATGTGAAGCATACCGAGCTCCAAGTGCGAGTGAGGAGCAGAGGAGAAGAGGAGTCGACCATCTAAACAATGATCAACTTCTCAACCTCGTCGCCCTTCCTTCCCTCCATCCTGTTCCACGCCGTGTACGTCAGCGCGCCGCAGACCGCCCACATGATGGGGACTGAGGCCTCGAGAGCATCTACAGAGTGTTAGAATTGTTCTTTATTTCAAGACAAAGAGTAAGTGGGTGTACATACTGGGCTTCTCAACCTGCCCAGCCATCTCGACGATGCGCGCCGCGCGGCTTGCGGATGAGGTGGAGTTGAAGCGGACGAAGGCGCGAGGAGCGCGGGTGGCGATTCGGGAGAACATTGTGTTTGTATGGTGATGTGGTGAAAGTATACAAGTCTAATCGCAGGACCTCGACTTCAAAAACTAACGGTGTGATGTAGCGTTGGTGATGCTGATGCGTGCTTATGATCTAGAGACAGGCAAACGAATGCAGCGCGAAGTGAGTGACTCCGTTGAGGGTACGTGAATGTAGGACTGAGAACGAGTGAGTGTGGGGAAGTCCGTGTCCCTATATAAATACGGGGCAGGGCGCTCCAAGGAGGCGAAAGCAACACGGAATGGAAGGCGCGAAGAACAAATTTGCTAGCGCAAGGGGCGGTCTGCGGTCCGAGATGGTGCCGCAAAGGGCATGGCGCCGTGGGACGGAGTGCGCGCCGAGCGAGGAACGAAGTACCCCAGACGCCTTCGATCTGGGGTTCTCTCAACAAGGATGGGACCTTCTTCGCAGCGATGCTCCCGCGATTGTCGAGATACGTGGACGAATTTACATGGTAGCCAATGCGGTGTGGGTTTCGCGCGTGCGATGGAAATGTGGGCTTGAGGATGGTAGATGGGTACACCATGGCTCACTCGGCGCCGCAGAGCCGCCCTGCGTCTCGCCTCGAGCTGAGATGATCGGCAAGACGTGGCCTTCGGGGTTGGCCAGCGCTTCCTCCAGGGTGTGACAGGTCGCTCAACACCGGGTGCTATTTTAGTCGAGCGCACAGCTGGGGTGTAGCGTGGCGTAGATGAGGTTGCGCTTGATGGCCTTGCCCTATGTGCGTCCTGCTTTTTATTTGCATGTCCAGTAGAGGCTTGTGTCGACTCCACTTGATGGTTATGCCAGGCCTTGTCACACAGTATCTTGGGTGGAGTATTATCCTTCCAAGCGTTCTTTGGCGGCAATAGCAATTCAGTAAATGTGTAAGAAGAAATACATTCCATTCGCACGAAGGCTCATAGCATAAAGCAACAAATTCGCCTACACACTCACACCCTCGCAGGCCAAGTAACTTCCCAGCTACGAAATCCGCCAGAGCGCAAACGCACTCGCTGCGACAAACAAGCCAGCAAAGGCACTCGTTGGCGTGTCTGCAAGAATAGTCTTACAGCTCATGGTTGATGGGTGCAATGACATCTAGCTTCCAACCGCCCACCTGGTGCTGAGGTCGGATACGTAGCAACCAGTGAAACCGGGATCCTGCTGACGTTCACCGCACCGTAGATTAGGGCGACAAAGCATTTCTTCACCCAGCAGCATACAGGTGTCGGCATCCCAAGACTGGGTGCGATTCACGTACTTATCGGCGAGGTTCCCCTGAAGGCCGTGTGGGGTACCGCCTTGTCGACTGGTTCAATGTAAGTCTACCCGCGGCCCTCGTTGCGCGTCCGGTGCTATGGCATCGCGCTGCTTGTAGTCAAACGTCAGAGCCAACGCCGATACACTGGTCACGAGGGCGCAGAGGATATGTTATATGCTAGACTGGAGGGGAATATAAGGTTTACATTCGGCCATGTTGCTCCCAAGGCATGTAGATTGCGCTCCACGCCCGGCCTAGCCAGCCGACGATAGTCACGTTTCGCTCAATGTTGCGGAGCGGAGACTTGCGATTGACCAGCCGAGCGGTTCTGGGCTGGTGCTGCTTGCTATCAAGCATGCCTTACTGTTGCTGCTTCCGTGTTGATCTCCAGGAGGATGATACTCGGTCGGAATTCCTGGGCCGAGGTCATGAGTAGTAGTTCTCTCGTTTATGCCGATGCTTTCGCATAGCGGACTCAGTCTACCTTTGTCGATGGGCTCTACCGTGTGAAAGTCCATTCCAGCTTTCCAGGTCAGATACAGCTTCAAGACGCCAGCAGCCAAGATGCGAAAGACGGACATCAAGAAATTCCAATCAATGAACAAAGCAATCAACGCGCCTGAACTGATACCAGTGATCACCGAGCCGGTAAAGGTGAGGAACATACCGCTGAAAGCAGATGCGACGGGTAAGAGTTCGTACAACATCAGTCTCCAAACTGCGCGTGTCGCAGGCGTGTTTAGATGATTACGCAGCGTAGCTGGATGGGGACGAACACTAAAGGCACGCTCATTCTTTTTGGCTGACCCCTGAAGTGGCCTTGTAGAATTACTTTGGCCAGGTGCATTGGGGCGGCCACTTGCACTCGTGAGGCGTGATGTTGCTAACCTTTAACATGGTACAGCGCCATGCACAGGGCAACTGTGCCTGGGATGTCTTGTTTCTGGTGTTTTGGCCTCCAATACCATGTCATTATCTGATATCCATCCCGTCATTTTGGTTCCAGATGAGATGTCAAACACATGCGCTGCACACCATGAGCAAAAAAAATCCCTTTACTTGGTGTTTGGAGGCTTCGATTGACGGAAGCGCACCATTTGATGCGGAAAGAAGAGCCGTCAGATCTGAGCCATGTTTGATGCACATAAGCTCTGGAGCAGTTTGTGCAGGTGATCGTATTGCTGTTGCCCATGCTCAATAGAAATCAACTAATCCAGTGCGAAACAGAGGCAGCCAAGCCGAAAGTCGATGAATGTGTTGGATTCGATCCTATGCTGTGGTTGTGTCCGTATCTGAAGCTTGCTTGTCCTCACTCTCCAGTTTCAAACTGAGTTTCGCCAGGCGTTCCTGCAGCGCCCTCTCTGCCTCTTGATACCGCCTTTCGAAAGCCTCCTCGTCTTCGCCATCGTCCACATCGCCTGTGGCAGTAGGTGTCTTGTCCCCATCTCCGTCGAAAGAACTTTCGTTCTTGTCCCTTACAGCCTCTTCTGTCTTTTTCTCTTCTGGCGCCAAAGCCCTCTTCGCAGCCTCGAACCTCTCCAGACACAGCTCCAGTCTCTTCAGGCTAGTCTTTGGCCATGCTTTCTTGTACTCGAAACCTCTTTGCGAAGTTTTGGCATTTTTGGGAAGGTCAATCCAACCCAATTTACTACCCACGAACAAGTGAATGTCCGGCTCCATGATTCCCGGGAAATCTAGCGTTCCAATTCGTACGTTGCTCACTGCATAATCCCATTGGCCGTCGTTACCCCAGAGTATGGTTCCACATCGTGGACAAAGTGCGTGCCGGGATACCTCCTTGGGTTTCGCAGGGTCCGGTGTCAAGGTTACGAGCGAAGGCTTGGCTTCCGAAATCACCTTGATGTTGTACGTTTCAATGGCGGCGTGGAGCGAGAATGCGCTGCCACTGTCCTTTTGACAATCAATACAGTGGCAAGCGGAGCAGAACAGTGGCGCTGTCAGGATTCGATAGCGAACTGCGGCGCAGTGGCATCCCCCTGTTATTGCTGGAAATGGTTTCGTTGTCATGGCGAGTCAGGCCGACGCACGGCTATTAACTCACTCCTCGTAGGATTCCAAGCAACGGTGCTCACGTATGTGAGTTGTGGCGCTTGTGCTGTATACGGCGTGTGCAAAGTGGCTCTGTTGTGCCAAGATAATGCCGATGAGTCTCGCGTAAAGCGCACTTGCGAGCGGTTGCTCATCCACTGTGTTGAATATCTGTTACTAATCTCAGTGCCGCGCGATCTGGTATGTTAGTCGATCTGCTGGTGCGTGTGTGAGTGGAAAGTGTGAAAGTCAACGCGTGGTCACGTTGCAGAGGAAGGGAGATGACGTTAGTGTCATGCTATTCCAAGTCCGGACTTCGCAAGCGGGGCCGATTCAGCTGCCAGCCTAAACTGAAGGAGGAAATGTAAGCACCGTCAATCATTAATGCGCATGCCGTTCACTAGCGCCTTACCGCAGAGCCACAAGCCCAACTACCATCTCCTCGGTGCACTGCTCAACGTCGTGACTGTCATTGGTGAGAATTTCAGGAAAGACTTGGAAAATGTCAAGTATCTAGTGTGATGTTTAGCAAGCAAACTCACCACTATATACATGCTTGTTCACACGTTTTATTCCAAGAGATCTTGACTCGACAGCACCACAGCAGCAACTGGTAGGGCCTTAACAGAATATACTGTGATGAGGAAGCTAGGATTCTGTATCGATACGTTTACGCGGATTGTGTAAGGTGCACAAAGTCAGCGTTAATTGATGCTAACATTATCAAATCTACGCACATAGTTACAAGTGTTATGTGGTGGTACTATTCAAAGAGCCCTCCGTTCCGCCATCTTTGAGTCGCACTGGTGCATCCATATCAGTACCTCCTGCTAATAGCAGATTCGTGACCAAGGTCAAGTTGAAAAGTGCGACGTCGTAGGAGGCCAACCTGGCTGGAGCATTTGGTTCCTCAAGAATACAAAACTGCCTGCATGCACAGCAGAAGACCGAGGGCACTTTTAGGAGCCTTTGTCAAGCTTTTGGGGAATTGAAGATCATGACACATGGTTAGTGTGGTTAGGGGAGTTGTTTTATTACATCTCAATGGCCGCTTAACGCATCTTTCGTTGATAGCATATCTGCATGGGCGTTGGTTTGAAAACCAATGCTCCAATGGTTGTTTGCTTGTCAAAAGAAGATTTGATTTTCAATGCGCGTAGGCCCAGTCTTTTAACGACTAAGCATGAGCGGCGCTTCACTTAAGCTTCGTGCAATGGTTGGGTTGGACACCAATAGCCAACATTCAAGGTTGGTGTTGCATCAACCACACGCACAACAATCTGATTGCATGCATGAAGTAAGGCAATTAGAGGGGCTCGAATTCGATGTACATTTAAATGCGTAGCTCGATTCTCTGGGTGGTAAGCAAGTCAGAAGCTCCATCTCACTATTTTTGGATAAATTCAGACTTCACCCATACCCTTCGGTGTGACTGAGGTCTGGACTACGTAACCTGCCTTACCAGTAACAACTATATCGACTCTATTTGCTACAAGTTCTATCGGCAATGAACACGGGGAAGCAATCCCGGGAACCCACAATTCTCCCTGGTAAAAAGGGTAAGGCTCGCTGCGATCAGTCTACGCATAGTTCGTCGACATGGAGATGCGCGAGATCGAAGAGAATGCAGCAACAATTGACGAGTACAAGAAGAAGTGGGACGGTCCAGTCGCGATTCCTCTCACTTAGGCTGAGAGGAATAGGCCATTTGCTGCTTTTGATAGGAGGGGCAATGCTACAGCAGCCAGCTAAGATGGAATTCTCTTTACGCACTGGCCGTGTACTTAGCTCAGGGGATTATGGATCGTATAGCTACGCCCATGCTGGCAATGAGGCTTGTGGTATCGACCTCGTTGTTGGTATTCCAACCCTCATTACATCGGCAATGCCTACCTTGGCAGTCGAAGCGCGCTGTGAATGTGGGATGGTGAAAGCCAAATGAGGGGATTGAGTTGTGCAAGTACGACTTCTAGTTGATGTTATAATCGGGTTCTGGCGCGGAATCAAGTATGGTGTATGTCCTGCAACAACGTAAGAATGCTTTCCTCGAGCTGATGGCCGTATTGAGAGGATGAGGTGATTACCGGGTTAGAGAAAAGCCATCGGCTTCCCGAACTGCCGCCCTAATTCATTACGAGTATAGTGGGCGACACTCGTGTCCAGTTGTTGACAATTCTCCTCATGCGCTTGCACATATTGCCAGACAGCGAGGCTGAAAATCCCAATGCACAAGAGAAAATCATCGTCGCCCTCATTTCAATTTTCCTCGGGCTGATCAATGGTGATGATTGCTTGGGTACAGCATATGTCAAGGCTACTGAGCCTTTGAAAGCTGTCATCTCCAGAGTCACTCTGGTGGCAATCTGTGCTAGGACATGGGGCTTAGAGGCGACTCTCGCTTCAGACACATCGGTAGAAAGCGGCACCCAGACCTCGATGGGAGTAGGCTGTCCACAGTCGCCTGCTTCACAAGTCTACTTGTGAAGCGTCTCAACAAGACTTTAAAGGTGGTCTGGGTCGGTAACCCGCGCCATTATATCATAGATTTGAAGATAGCAGTGAGGGCGTTCATTTGCAATGGGAAACTCCGAGGCTGACCATCCCTTAGGGACTTGCACTTCGTCGCGCACTTAGGCGGTGAAGCAGGGTGCATTGTCGTCGCTTGAAGCTACTTCGAGGACACATTGCTCACGGATTCTGATAGGTAGTAGACCACCTGTACATGATCTCCTCGCTGGGTCGACAGATATATCTACGGGGTACTGCAGCGGGGGGGGGGGGGTTCCAGGAACAGAACAAGATTAGGCTACGCTACCGTATGTGGTGCTTGTTCGTATTGAACTTTATGCACCCTGTCAGACTGACCTGATGACGCCAGTAATATTTCGCTCCACCTGAGAAGCATTGGCCTGTGACCACCGACAAGGCAAGAGCGGTCAATCTAAGAATCCAATGTAGATTTCCCCTGTTGTTATCCCGGTTTGTGCACTGCGAACATCATTACGTTGAAGCAATGATGCCGCCGCACAGAAGTGCTCCAACGTGGGAGCGATGGTTCTGGATACCCGAATCTCGTGGCGAGGGTGCAAGATTCGTCACAGCCAAGCCAAGCCCGTCCTGAGGGAACAATAAATGTGCAACCCATTTGAAACGACCCTCAGGCGAAACGGAAAATCTCCCTGCCTGCGGATGTAACAGCTGAATGTCAATCTGCTTGTTTTAAGACCCCAGGATACTAGTTGACAGCATGTAACGGCCTCCGCATACGGGCACCGCGCGAGGAGCCTGCTTTGTTCGTTGAGTCGGAATGCGGAGTGAAAATGGTAACAAACGAATCAAAGATATTCCATTCTACGCAATTTACACTGAGGGAGGAAGTAGCCAGAGCATATGAACGCTCGAGGGTCATGTTCTTAGGTTATCGTGCCGTCGCTCCCAGGCCTTGACGTAAAATCCCAAATCTTTAGCTTTGTTGTCATCCACTCGGGCATGCGCCTGATTCATTTGTGTGATTTGAGGAATCGAGGCCATCAAAATAATACTGCTCGGAGGATTTTGCGACAGGGAAGTGCTGTTGTGTGATGCATGAATCTTGGTCCGGAACGCTCCGTCGGGCGACGCCCAGGAGGTGTGACAGCAGAAAGTGGGTACCCTTCGCGCCACAGACGCGTCCTTATCCACACCACAAACACTCCGCGTCGCGCAATCCATATCCATCACCCAACACGGGCATTTGAGCACGAGATGCTTGCCAATATCTGCATTGGTGCGGCTTCCAGAAGGCGGGGAAACTGCGGCTCGCTTGTCAAGACATCAATGGCCCACTGTCAGAACCACCTCTGGTTCCAGCCAAGCTGTTCACCTGTCAAACAAGCTTTTCCACCTCATGGCAGAGCATCTTGCTGAGGGAGGCACACGTCAGCTGCGCTATGGCCTACCTTGGTCCAAACATTGTAGATTGGTGCGATTCTAAGCCTGCCGTATTAACATGTTACCCACAGAAATGTAGGTATATCGTGCAGCTCCAGACGCTGGTTCAATCCATTCATTTTCTGCTCAATTTTCTTGTGTCGAACCCTATTTTTGGCCCTGGAGGTCTTCTAATTCCTAGTACTCCAACAGAGGGCAGGCACCCGTCAGAATTACACCTAATCACAGATGTCTTCAAGAATCTCAGAACAGTGCCCAGTCTCCGGTATGGCTGGCAATGTATGCCCTGCAAGCTCAAATACAGGCAGTAAAAGAGGCAGCCGAACGGGTCCCCGCGGATGCACAATGTCTGGATTCGCTCAGCCAGGAGATGTACATGCCGCATTTGGGGTAGGAAACACTACACTCTTGATAAAGCGATAGCTTAGACTTGTAGATACCCCCTCACGAGAGTGTAGAAGCTTTTCTACGAGACAGGTGCGTTTGCGTCCATCTCAAACAAAATCTAGCGCTAACAATGACAGGGAGAGGAAAGCGATCAATGAGCTGATCTACTCAAACGTGCCTTCTATGGCAGAAATCAAAGAACTACAGAATGCAAGAGGGGTCAAGAGCCTCGACACACTTAATATGGATGAACGAGACTTATTAGCAGTTGCACTTGGCGCGCCAGCTCGTCAGGTTATCCTCCGCGCAGAAGAGGTTGGCCCTGCAACAGGATGGCGGGACGGCTATCTCAGCACAGAGTACGGTTTCCAGCCACCAGACACGAATGCAGCTACCGGCGCTCTTCGTAACTCACCGGGGCGAATCTGGATGGACTTGTGCGAGAGAATGCCTGGTTGCATTGCCCGTGGCCGTGTACGAGAGTCAGTGGCAGCGCTTCCCATTGTGGAGGGCACCGCCGATATCATACCTGACAAAGCTCTCTGGGCTGCTCTCGTGGCTCTGGGTATGCTTTGTTCGATATACCGATACGAAGAACGACATGACGGCAACGAGGGGATCAACGTAGCAATCAAGCCTCTCAAGCTGAAGGGTGTTCTGATGTGCGATGACCTCGGTGACGAGGTACAGAACATCCCACGCTGCATAGGTCTCCCCTACGTGCAGATTTGTATTCGTATGGGGCGTAAGTCTTGCTTCCAACCAACTAGCACAGCGGAAGCAAACGATCTAACTAACGTGGGCAGGATCGATACCTCACCTTACGTTCTTCGATCAATCATCATACAATGTTGATTACATCGATCCGCAATCGACCTACCCATACGTTGGCCGCTTCGACAATACCAAACTACGATGGGGCATGTTCGGTGATAGTGCTGAGAATGCGTTCCTAAAAGGCTGTGCAGACACATCGGCGAGCTTTCAACATGGACCTGATGCTATTGCCGCATGTCAAGAACATGTTATGAACCGTAACAACGAAGGGCTTCTGCGTGAACTTATTCGCCTCAAGGAAATCTTGGAACGCATGCCTACCGCCTTTAATACAATTTCACCAAACGATCGGTCCGGCGAAAACTATGTGGCCCCGGCAGAGTGGGTGCGCTGGGCTAAGTTCTCAGCGCCGCTATCGAAGCGTTGCCCGGCAACTTCTGGCCTCCAATTTCCTCCGTATCTGGTCATGGATGCGTTCCTTGGCCGCAAGAAGTATGACAGTTTCCTCGGGACCGAAGGAGTGCACCTGCGAGCGTGGTTACCGTCGAATCTGCGAGCATTCATTGCGTCGATCGAATATCACTACCAGATACCAGAATACGTCAAGGCCTCCGGAGATGCCAGATTGATCGGCGTGCTTGATGGTGTAGTTGAAGCTTATTGCGGTGAGCGGGGATTCATGGGCGCGCATCGATACAAAGTTTTTGGTGTAAGTTAAGCTGTGAGCTTAAGCATTTGAGCGCAGTGTGTCTAACTTCTGTCAGCTCCTCGAGTGTGCCGGTAAGTCGGGTCGCACAGAGACCAACGGAGCTTCCGGAGCCGCGGATGCCATGCGACCATGGGAACAAACACACAAGGAATTCTCCGAGGCCATGAAGGAACGCCTCGAACCTTTTCGGGGTCAACGTGACATTGAGCCTCACGAGATGCGTGGCACTTTCGAAGAATGCCGCTATCGAGGGCGCATTCTGAGCAGAAATCATGTCGACACAGACCCTACGCGCTCCATCGCTATGGTTACTTTAGATATCCAGGAGACAGGAATCACGTTTCAGCCCGGCGACCGACTAGCTATTATGCCCATGAATAGCTGGACCGAGTGTGCCAAGGTTGCAGCCTCGTTAGGTCTCGAGGCTATGCTTGAGGACCCTGTAACATTGGACCGTACCTGGACACGCTATGCCGACCATTTTGGAACCATCACGCATTCTAGTCGACCTCAGTTGAGCGTAATCGATATCCTGCGGAAAGGTCATCTTGCACCAATCACGAAGGAACTTGCTACCAAGCTACATACTATGCTTCGAGCATCATCACACATAGTACTGCAGGTTCTTGCCACCGATGAGTGGCCTGTGAGAGCCTCGCTTGGCGACCTGCTCCAGGCAGCTGTAGGTGATACCTCGCCACGAGTGTGGGATCAGGCATTCGATTTGTCAGGGAATCTCTCTTGGTTAGCAGACTTGGTGTCTGTCGAAGTACCAAGAACATACAGTATTTCAAATTTCTCGGACGAGTTGCTACCCAGCACCGTCGATTTGACAATATCCCGTTCGGACTACGAGCTATGCTCGACATTTGCAGGTGCAAATAAAGTCATCCGCCATGGTGTGAGCAGCGGCTTCCTCAATCCTCCAGTTGCTGAGGAAATGGACGTGCTTGATGACGAAGAGCTTTTGATTGGCGTATCCAGGCCCTTTTCCTTTCAGTTACCAAACGATGACTCATCCCCAGTCGCTTTGTTTGCAGGCGGTAGTGGTATCGCCCCGATGCGCAGTTTCTGGCAGGCACGTTGTGGGCATACATGGGGTAAGACTGTTCTATACCTTGGTGTGCAGTCACGAGAGAAGTTCTGTTTCGAAGCTGAGCTTCGTCAGTACATCAACGACGGGCTGATGGAGGTACATACTGCATTTTCGAGAGACTCTAGAGGTCTGATGTACGATCCGGCATCGAACGACCTTGTCGAGAAAGAAATCGCTCCTCGCTACATCGATGGCCTAATTGTAGAGCAGGGACAGTCGATTTGTGACCTTGTGATGTCAAAGGTAAATTATCCAGGTTGCTTCTAGCCCCCAAAATGCTAACACCTCTGTTGTAGAAGCAAGGCGGCATCGGTGGCTATCTCTACGTATGTGGCTCTGTGGGTGTCTTCGACTCAGTCATGTCTGGAATCAGAAAGGCTCTCTACAATCACAGGTCACCCACAATGGAGACTGCCGAAACGATTCTTGATACCGCCTTTGCCGAGCGCCGTTTCATGCTTGACGTGTTCATGACGCCCAAGCCTCTCCCGTGCAATCAGCCGACCATACCGCTTTCCCAACTCGCGCTTCACACCGGCCACACGAAAAACTCGCGTGTCTGGATTGGCGTACACGGCAAAGTGTACGATGTCACCGACTTCTGCGCGATGCATCCGGGCGGTACCAACATTATCAAATCTAACGGAGGCGTTGATTGCTCTAAGTCTTTTGATCTGTTGGCGCACACCAACAACCCAGAGGTTTCGTCGTTGTTGACTAAATACTACATTGGCGAGCAAACGCCAAAGCCTGCCTACCATGCAGAGGAGCTCAGTATGCTTTACGATCTCTGGAATGCGTATCTGCGCATTGCGACAGAACAGGTCGTGGCCTCTCACTTTGAAGTTGGCATGATTATGGAATCGTCGCTAGTTTGGTTCCAAGGCGACCTGTTCAACATGGGCGGAGTGCGTAGATTCTACCATTATCAGTCACGTCTACTTCAAAGTGGATTTTCTACACTCTTCGGTGCGCAACTTCAGGAGCTGTATCTGAAGATCTCCTTCACTTTGGCCAACAATACCTCGGCGACCACCAAGCTTTCTGACGTCCTCGGGATCATTGCGAGGACAAAAAGTTCTGCTGATGCTGTCTCCGCCTCAAACGAGATTTCCCAGATTGGTCAATTCACATGCAATAGCGAGTCTGCTCGACACCATGAGAAGGGTATTATCGCCTACGCTCAACGGTCAGTCCAAATTGACATGGAATTTCTCGAAGCGATCCGAGGGGAAGTTTGCGCTGGTATGGACGCGTTCGACAGCATAACAGAGCTTGATGCTGCATCAGACTCAGATCGCGTCTTCGCTCTATCCACATTCCTTATGCAAGTTCTTGAAAAGATGGCAAATCGTCTGGAAGGCTTCTACGCTAAGCTTGCCCGCTACTCTGTCTTCCGGCCGGAGGTAGAGAGGAGCCCAGCGCGTGCGCGCTGGAACATCCTGAAGCGCAAGATCTGGGACGGCTCCTTCTTTGTGCTGACCCGCGAAGTATCCATGCAGCCTGTGCCCTCTTCTCGAATCCATGGTGTGGACTTCGACCAAGTTGTCTCGCAGATCGAAATGAATCTGAACAATGCGTCATTAATTGCGCCACGCAGCATGGGACTCAACGAACAACACGCCGCTCGGGCTATGGACACAGCAAGCGGCGCGCCTGCTTATGAACAGCATACGCAGACCAATGCCCTCAAAGCCATGTCAACATTCATGATGAACAACAAGAAAGCGATTCGCCGACTTAGCAAAATACCAGCCAATATGGATTTACAGCAGCTGATGCAAGCCTACGGGTCATTACCCGAGAGTCGCCGGACATTACCGACACCTCCAACAAGTCGCTCGACGAGTCGGTCTCCGTCAACATCGTCATCTACGAGGATACCACTAGGCCGTAGTCGAAGCCGAACTCTCAATGACACGCCTTCGCTGTCGCAACGTCGCAACACTGCTTCCTCTGATTCTGCGCGCTCATCAGCAGGTGCAGCAGCACACGTATCTCCAGCTGCTGCTATGTCGGTATTGATGACCAAGATGAATACACGAACCAAGCCGATCACCTCGCCTATTGATCGCACGCCAGATCTTGTTGAGCGCGATCGCGTGCGCTCGATGCATTCTTTCTCATTCCATAAGTCTACTTCGGTAGGGTCTCCCGTTGGTGGAGTGAGTCCCGCAGGTTCAAATGGAAATTCGGTACTGGGATACGATATACACATTAGACCAAAGAGTACAACACGCAATCTGAGGGCATTCAGGTTGCAGGCGAGTGCTATGGCGGGTGGGATGAACAGGCGAAGTGACTTTCCACGCAATTAGGCAAGACCTCGCAGGCGAGGATTTTTTAACTCTCAAGAAAAATATATCCTCTGATTGCTTGTTAGATTTCTTCAATGCTCACAGAAGCTATAGGAATCCTGTCGCGAACTCCACTATGTGGTTCGACCTCTCTTTCGTCAGTGTCAGACGATGTTCTTTTCTTCTTTCAAGTTCATTTGTAAGCCATCGCTTGTCAATTTCTTGCGGATCATGTCTACAAGCTTTCTTAGCAGTTTGCTCTCGCGTCTAGAATGCGTTAATTGTGTGTCATGCTTTTAGAGTAGGCTGAAAATCGCTGCCACCATTACCATCCATTTTTCTGCTCATCGCAGACCCTACCCACCACGGAAGACGTCGGAGCGGAAGGTTGGCGGTGGATATGATGCGCTTGTGGGAATTGAGGAGCCAGAGGGCAATATCCGATAGTGGCCTTGGGCCGGCCAGGCGTTGAGGATGCATCAGAGAGGAAGAAGACTGACAAAACGTCTCGAAAAGCGAGCAGGCACTTCTCCTTCTTTTCTATTCTGGCGTAGATAGACTCCATGGAGTGGGAACCGTCCCGCCTAACGCGAAGTGCATCCTTGACGTTCAGATCCGTATCGATTTGCATCCTGAAGGAAAGGCTTCTGGATATCATGTACTCGCTGTTGAGTTAATCAAGAGCGGTATTAAAGGCACTGGTAACCCGGATTACTTCATGCTGGATTACCCCGGTTCTCTAATAGACTAGAGGATACATAGAAGGGTGCATAAGATCTATGACTTTGTTACCCAGATTGGGGTGTCAAACCCAAGATCCAGTCTGATCAGTTTTCAAATTGCTGTACGCTGCAAGAAGTAACGCATGTAGATCTTCAGAGACCAGGCTATTCGACTTGACAACACTGGCACAGGCATCGAGAGTTGGCACCAGACCGACCTTCAGCGAAGTCCTTGGACGCACTGCGATGCATCAATCATACGTCTAGAATCCCTCAATTTTCACCCAAATAAACGAATTGGAAAATACGATGCTCTCCAAGGTCATTATTCAGCCCCGCGTATGCCCAGCGATAACCTTGACCTGGCCGCCGTCTTCTCAAACCTGCCGCTTTGCGCTGGTCGCCAAGTCCCACTGATGGTTGTTTGGAGTTACCAGAGTTTCGGGACGCCATTCTGAGACTATTCCATGATTGAAAACCTCAACATGCCAGTCGTGTTTGTCCATGAGCGACTTCATGATGCGTAACATCACAGATTCGCGGACAGGTAACGGACCAGTGGTAGATCCATACCAGCCACCATGTGCGCCTACGTGATACTCTACGTTTCACTCCTTCTCACGCAGTGAGAGACTAAGTCTTGGGTGAATGGGCGTGACTGTCAGTTGAGCTGCTTTCCGCTAAGCTCCTGAGAAAGGCCAAGGTATTGTAAAGGATGCTGCCTGTTCCCCGCAGAGCTGAGGGGAGTTAAGGTCTCAAATCTAAGGACATTCCCGTTCCCTCGCCATATACATACGTTGTGCGATAAACACTGCGTATAGGTCGCCGGCGCTAATAGCGCCTGGTGTCAACCCCCTAGCTAAACATATCCAATCTAGCTCATGCTTCCTCGAGGCAACCGCAGCCGTAGCCCTTCTACAGACTCGTATGTCACATCGCCCAAATTCACAACTGCGTCACGCTGACCCCGTAAAAAAGATAACCTTTATAACATCAGGGATCATATCTTTGTTACGGACATCAGCGGCCTGATTGGATCCCATGTCGCAGGCCATTTGCTCCGGGTTGGGTACCGCGTGCGGAGTGCAGTACGAAGTGAGCAGGAGGCACACATGATGCACGAGATTTATCGATCCCGACATTTAAAAGCCTTGAAGTCATTCGAGACAGTTATTGTTGCTGATATGAAGATTCCGGGCGCTTTTGCGGGACGACTGGCCGGCTGTGAAGGGGTCTGTCATGTGGCTTCTGACCTGTCATTCTCGGCAGACCTGAACATAGTCATCACTGGATGTGTCAATGGAATCAGGGCCATTCTGGAAGAAGCCAATTCGACATCCTCAATCAAACAGTTTGTATACATTTCTAGCAGCAAAGCGGCAACAAGACCACTAGTCGGCGAGGCAAGATATTGTATCGTCCTTCATCTTGCAATGTTGGTATCCTGGACGAAGCTTGGGCGCCCCCACCCCACGGGCCACAACGAGCGTATGCTGTATACGATGCTTCGAAAATTGCTTGCGAGCGCGCAGCATGGACATTCATGAGAGATCAGAAACAAAAGTTTGTTTTCAACACCGTCTTGCCACGAATACGTCTGGAATTGTTCTACAACCTATGGAGATCCCTGGTGCCGGCAGTACGGTAAGATGGGTGCGATACGTGCATGACTTTCCTTCCGAGGTAGTTTTCGTGGCTAAGCTGCGAGATGATAGCCCCCAATACCAAGTGGACGTCGAAGACATTGCCAAATTGCACCTCGCAGCTTTAGCTTTCGAAGATGTTTGCGACGAGAGACTTTTCGGATTTGCGTACAAGTTCAATTACAACAGCTTTCTGCGGGTGCTCAGGGAGCTGAGCCCAGAGCGGGAATGGTTAGCTGACGATATGGGATTAGGGCTTCCTAGTATGGTCATCGAAGACAAGCGTTCCATTGAGCTACTCAAAAGGTTTGGCGCAAAGGATTGGGTACCGTTTGAAGAGAACATTCGTCGCTCATGCTTAGGCGAGTATGGGCAGGAGTTTTGCAGCATTCGACGGATGCTTCTCCTGACGTTGTAGCGTCTGCGATACATGTTCCTGGCCTGAAGACTAGCAATCCAGCGATTCTGTTGTTCTCGATCGTAGGTGCTATATAAAGTTACAATGTCGCAAGCCAGAGATTACCCCGCCATTACGTGGCGCAGCACCTGGGACCTTTTTGATCAACAGCAGCGCCTTCGTGACCTAACCACGACCGCTGAGGCAGCTTGCCAAAGACCTGTATATAATCCCAGGGAATCTCCGTGCTCATGAGAACTGAATCCACATCATAACCCTAGAACGAACCATCACCATCGTCAATCCATCGGGGGGAAGCCACATCCGCGTCTAAATCTCCCTTCTCTGCAATGCAAAAGGCAGTGGAAGAACAAATAAGAGTCAGATTACACAAATATCCCAGTATTCATCTCAGTACAACAGACGTTGCGTTAATCGATAAATGTGGGCCTCAACAGCAAGTACGCTCCTTCAACAATAGCTTGTACTCACGAGGCAGAGAGGGATCTGAGTTATTGGTGTCCAAGATCGAATACACTCCACTGGACATCGAACAAAACAATGTTCGCCTGCTCAATTTACATCCTAGCGACGATGTGTCAAAACACATTCGCTGCGATCTTGAATTTCATTCCTTGACAGATTTACCTCCCTTTATCGCTGTACAAAATGCGAGAGGCTATCGTCCATTTGAAGAAGCTATCGAGGTCGACGGCAAAGCTCAATTAATTTCGGTTGCCCTCGAACGATTTCTCCGGTATCTTCGGACCAGGATTGGAGTACCAACACGCATCTGGGTCCGATACGCCTGTGTCTTGGAGTTCGATGCTCAGGAACAAAAGGCACATTGGACAAGAGAGTTCAGCGACAAAATGTATGCCTTGGCGACTGAAGTTTTCGACATGCATGAAATCAACAATCGGCTTATTGAGAATGGGTATTTTGACCAAATTGTTGATGCTCGGTACGAGAAGAAGGATAAAGACTGGTGTGGGATGCCTAGCGAGCTTGTCTTGCCCCGAATTTGTCCTGTCCGGCTTGGAACAAGACCTAATAACGATGCGCCAACTACACTCTTCCAGTACATGCCTCTGGATGTGTTTTCAAACGAGATCAGGATCATTTGTGTTATGCCCGCTGCCGGCAGTGCTGCACCGATTCTCATGCACGTGGCGCATTGTCCAATCAAATGCGAAGTAACCTTCATAGCCTTATCTTGTAAGCGAGCCATTGGTGCCACATGATATTCGAAGGTGCTAATGCCGTTAGATTGTTGGGGGACAGATGTCGCCCAAGAGAAAGTCACTCTGAACGGACAGATCATGTTTATACGCAAGAGCCTTGCTGATGCTATTCGGTTCTTTCGGGCAAAGAACGCCATAATCCCTCTCTGGATTGATGCAATGAGTATCAACCAGCAGGATATCACTGAGCGTAGTAGACAGATAAAACGAATGGGTCAGATATACCACAACGCGGTGATGGTGTACTCCTGGACAGGCCCTCAATCGGATTACACAGAAGCAGCTTGCACTCTGATAGATGAGTTATGCAAGCATCCAGTGGTCCGTATCAATGACGAAGCAGAATTCCACTTTGGCGAGTGGGGCTTAACAGGTTACGGTAACATCTGGTATGGCGAAAACAACATAAAGCCGCGGAAGCTGGCAAAGATGTGTGCTTCTTTATACAAGCTTCTGACCCGACAGTACTTTCGCAGGTCTTGGGTGCTACAGGTGCGAAGAACAATTCTGTGCTCGCTCCGCAATGCTAAAGTGTACGTAGGAAGTCGCTATGGCGTCCAATCCAACGATTATCGCAGGCTGTATACCGGCCATTGGGTTTGAAACATTCGATAAAGCGGTTTACAACTTCCATGCTATGCTTACAAAAGATGCGTCTCTTGTCAGCCAAATCCAGTTTGCTGATCCCACCCTTGGAGAGATCGACATTGACATGTTGGCATATCCCCGCAAGATCTTTTACTTCAGGCACCTCATGAGTGGCGGTTCAGGTCAATCATTCCCGTTCTTCACGATTGGTAGAACGTCGCCAGGTTACCTAGAAGCCCTTATCCTCGCCAGAGATTTCGAATGCACTGATCCCAGGGACCGGATCTTCGCCGTATGGAACCTGGCCCGCGATAAATCAGGCTTAGATTTTTCAGCAGAGTACAGTAATACCTACGAATTCGTGTACACACAGTTTACTCGTGCGTGGATGAAACAACATAAATCGTTGGATATGCTTGGTGCAGTCGAGTGTACGTCCACAAGCACCGCTTTCTACCACAATGCGCCGTCGTGGTGCCCTAATTGGAATGCTCGAGCTAGTACGAGCAGCCTTGTACGCAAGGACTATTTGCCCACGCGATTCATGTCTGCAGTTGATGATCAGGGTGGGGAACTTTATTCTGCAGACGGTAACATGGATCAAAACGCGTTCATTGACCCTTTGTTCTCCTTCGACCACAACAATCTTCATTGCAAGGGTGTCATTATTGATTCAGTAAAGTTCCTTTTTGAGGATGCTCCAGACATACCTGCAGGAACGGCCCCTACATCGACCTGGAGATTTCATTGCTGGATACGGGACATCGAAGAGTACTTCCAAACGCATAATCTGGCCACATACGACGATCCATTACGTGCAGCTTTCGCCATGTTTCATGGAGATAGCATCGCAGCGTGGCCTTCTGTTGCGCAGAGCGGATACAAACCTGAGCTTTGCAATTCCAATGAGCGCTATGTTTGTCTTCCAGCTGCGTCACGCCATGTATCCTCGTTCGCGGATTCTTATAATCGCACTGAGGCTCGGAATGTTGTCAATACAGTGCTGCGGGGACGTAGACCTTTCGTGTCCGAAAGCGGTTATATGGGCCTTGCACCTTCCTACATTGGGGTGACCGACACCAGGGGGGCAAAAGGAAATGTGAACGCGACCTGGCACCTTGCCGTTGTGGCGGGTTGTTCTGTGCCACTAGTATTATGTGCAAGAGATGATGGCACGTATGAGCTTATGGGCACAAGCTTTGTGCAAGGCTGGATGGATGGAGAGTGGATACAGGACTGCATGGGTGCTGAAGATCCGCAAGAATTCTGGGAGACGATAGGCGAAGGTGCGAGGCTTGTGATAACATAAGAATGTTGCTCGTGGATGAAGGTATTCGTTTTGCGTTGTCGTAATTGATAAATAGTCTACAATTCAAACACAGAGTCAACGGATGCCGCAAGTACCGAACCTGGCCTGCTAACATCCTTTCTCCGGTGATTTATGTGTTCGTGTCTTACTATAACCTCTACAAATCTTTATCTCTATTTCTTGGTTCATGATTATCTCTCGTTACAGGACTGCTGTCATATCGAGCCCAGTGAACGCTTCGGCAATTCGCTGAGCACACACCACTTAACCACGCCAATTGATCGGCCATGCCTTCCACTAACTGCCCAAACTCTAGTCATGTTGATGCAAAAGTCTGACCCTTGCATCCGCCCGTTCATTCTCAGTCTCCTTATCTTTGATGAACCAGACATTAGCTGCATACAAGCCAGCAAGTACAAGCGAGATGGCTGCCAGGGGGATGACCAGGAAACGTGCATGGCGAAACTGTAGGCAAGCTTCGTCCAAGACTCGATAATCGGCGCTCGATTTTGTTTCATCTGAGAATCGATGAGTGTTACATGCTGCGTTCTCAATTGAGCACCAGTATTGATGGTTTGCAATGGCTGGTTCGAACCAGCAGGTGTTGTGCTTGATCTTGACTTCCGCCACCGCAGACCACACAGCGCAAGCGGTGATGGTGATGCAGGCAATTGAAGCGCCTGCAAACAAGGACCTAGAAAAGATTGGTGCGGCAGGGCGCTTCAGACGTCGTCAGCTAGCATTGGTTGGAGGGGAATAGCCACGCGCGCATACCTTGAAAGACAGCCCAAACGCGAAGGTCCCCAACATACCCAGCACCAGGGCTACTGCTGCGGCAAAGTACGTCTTGATCTCAGAAGATCGGTTATATCCTATCCGAATGCTATATCCTGGTCGACCGTCGCCATACCAATGTGACGGACTCCAGCCGTAGGAGCCAGCAGGAAATCTCCACGTGAATAACTCATAAGCGTCACTCGCTAAGTAGATGGCAGCGATAGCGATACCCACGAGCGCAGATGAGCAGAAAAATGCAGAGAGGTTGACAACCAGCGTTGTTTTGGATGGCATGATCGCAACACTGGCCGCAGTAATGTGTAGATGCTTTAGATCTTCAACTGGTTTTTATATGGTACATGACTAGGCATCAGTACAACAGCGTCGAGTACGCCTTATCCACGGAAAACCTCTTTCGGTTTAAAGCTGTCCAATCGGATTGGAACCTTGTGTAACAAGCTTCGTCAAGTGGGTCAAAACACGTACGTTACGGAATAGCCTACATACCAATTGAAATCAGCCGTATGGATTGGATCCTCAGAATAGAATAATTTATTTGTCGAACGCCCAAGCTTACGAGCGTACTAGAATACGTACGCTCCGTTAAGTCATAGCATGAGCAAGTAAAGCATGTTCTTGAGTTACAACGTTTCCAGTCGCCAATATTGATACTGTCGCAATCGAACGCATTGACCTGCAAGAATAACGGCATTCATGTGAGCCGTCCCCCAAAATCTGCCTTGCTGTTGTCGTGGGGACCGTAGGACGGCACGCCTAGCCTTGGCACGCCTAACCTTGGCATCCAAGTTCCGCTGGAGAACAACCGAATTTTTTATCAGACTGTATTATACCTTGTATCGGTGTATCTAGTTCCACTCAACCCCTTGTACCCGAAGAGTTTGGCTCAACAACAAGTTAGTCTTTTCAATGTACAACCGTCCTCCCATTTACCATCTTAAGCTTGAGCTTCGTACCGCATCGTCGAGTCATCACCAGACCAAAACAAATGACTCACGCGTCCACTCAAAGTGACGGCTAGTTAGGTGGATTTTGGCCTTTCTAGCGGACTGAGCGTGGTCGAAAGACATAATAGAGCCTCCCGCATTGCTGATGACAAAACCAGCATCCTCCATACTCGGAAGAAACTCAGGTTTTTTCACCTCATGCTGGGAATTCTACACCCTCAAAGGATACATGGCGTGGAATATGGCGAGGGAGCGCTTTTTTGACAGTTGTCCCATGACAACATCATTGATCTGGTCTGTTGATTCTGTGTCAAACCGCGCAGGTACTTGCTCGCCGGATGTGCCCCTTGTCTTTACCTTGGTCTTTGTGGCCGGTACAACAAACTTTTGAGATGTAACAGCTGAAGGATGCGGGAGGGCGTCAACGTTATTGACGGAAAGTTGCCCGAATTTCATTCTGCACTTGATCTTGCTTCGCTAGTAAGCGGGCTTCGTATTCGGGCTGATACCAAGATTGCACATGGCTACAGGTCGTTCGCTGCTCCTCCAGAACTATTTGGAGTGTTGTAAGAATCTTTCTGAAAGCGCCTGCCACTAGCTTCCAGGATTCGTGCATGCGCTCATGCGGAGAATAAACTGTGCTCACCAGTTTTTGTTTCGCTGACTACTAGGCGGGAACGTGTGTTGGAAGGCTCAAAGTTTATCCTTCTTTTTGATCATAACTGGTACTTGGAATACGCGCTGCGCTGCCTCGCGGCAAACCTCTGCTATGCTAATCGGTGTTCCAACTGTACACAGCCCTCCGCTGTGTGATCGCTATGTTGGGGGCGATACAACATAAGAGCCGACAGTAGTTGCAGCAGAGTGATAAAGGCCGATAATCAATCATGCAAATGAGCTTTTAAAAGGGTGCAATCAGACGCCGGAGACGAGGCAAGATGGTCCTCAATCAGCTCGATGGTTACACTGTTGGGTCGGTTTTCGTGCCACGTATTCCAGTCCAACTACTCACGAAAATACCTATCAAGCTTGCGTATCTGGTGCGCCTCAGCTGCACTCGCGTTCGGTAGGACGTCTCCGTCGTCATCAGAAACTGGGTTGCTACTGGTAGGATTCTTGATCAATAAATTACCGAGCCCAGGCGCCTGCATTATATGAGCATCAAAACTATTCCAGCGTATAGTTCCATCCAATACGAAGTCTTCCAGAGGGCCCAAGGCTTTTCGATCTGCTCTGGTATCTTGACGCCATAGTCGTCTTGTTTTCCTTTGATGCGAAAGCACTGCTTCGCGTGGATAATCTCAGCCTCAAGATCGCTCCACATGCTGATGATTCCGGAATCTTCAAGAATGCTATTCTGGGCTTCAAAGTCTAGGAGTATTGCCAGCTGGTACCATTTTTTACTCCCATGCTACTGAAGCATACGTGCGCACGTGGCGTTTGCAGTATGCAGGTTCCGTTCTGAGCAACCAGAGATGATCGCCGGTCGCATCTTTCCTTGATTGTACCACAGCTAACAGACCATCGAGTAACATCGAGTTCAAATTGAAGACCCAGTGGGCCAGTGTACTTCTAGGCTTCCTGACAGGCGGGGAGAGTGGGGGTGCTTCGACCACGGGCTGATGGTGGAATGTCGTTTGCACATTGGTCAATCATTCTTTGCTGGCTGCAGTGCACAACATTGTAAGAATCAGGAATGAGAAAGTATTGTGTGTGACTGATAGGAGAAGGGGAACTGAAGTTCGAAAGGCCGAGGAGGGGACTCCCATGTAACCCTTCCATGATATCAGACACTCAATGTCTTTTTAGAAAAGTACATTTCTATTCTGATATGAATTGGATCAACAACATGCAGAGCATAAATCTACTGAGTCCTGTTGATCGTCGTACATCCGCTTAAATAAACCGTGTACAAATGATAGGCTTTTCCACAGGCAACCTACAATGCAGACATCTGCGCCACAACTCAAAGATAATTGGTCTCCGTGATTAGTGGGTAACGATGTTGAAACAACACCGCTATATATACGTATTTGTCTCTTGTAATACTCGATCCCAGAATCACCTAAGTCGAGAAGTGTAAACATGACATTAGAAGGTGCAACTTCAAGTAATGTTCTCCAGCGAGTTGATGCTCCATGTTTGTAATAAGTCGAGAAAGTGAATCTTTTAAGTTCTGCGCTTCCGAAGGCGGACCGCAATTTTCTCCAATGGTTTTACCGTGCCGTAGGCAAACTCCCCAGCCAAAGGTAATACCGCGTCTACGAAATCGGTGTCGCACAATTGAATATCGAATTCGGCGAACAGCACTGCTATTGTGGCCATTTGCAAAGTTGAAACGAAGTGAGACCCTGGGTACATATTGGTTGACGTGAGCTTTGTGATTAGGCTCTCGAGGTCCTCTGTGTCAGGATTATCAGCGGTGGCTTCACTCTTTGCGGACTTTTTCGTCCCCTCGGGTACCAGAAAGCGCTCAGCCCAAAATTCTTCGAGCGGACGGTGCACAGCCTTGGGCTGGAAAGTTTTCCAGACGTTCGTATTGAGAGCAATATCATGCGAGAACATAGCCACCCTAGCACCCTTTCGTAGGGACCAATGCTTGTCCAGAGGGAAGCCGTCGGTTTCATTGGTGCGTACCGCACAGCTCGCTACCCGAAGCCTCTGCACCTCGACCTGGATTGACTTCACTAGAGGCTCCTGCGCAAGACCGAGTATGTCGTACTTGTGTGTAATGGGTGAAAAGTGGTTCACTACACTGTCCGTCATTTTACGGGTGAGGTGCGATTTACGCAAAGTCTCAACCGTGGTCCAAAATGTGGAAGATACAAGACCAGTGTTGATCCTGTAAACAAATATTAGTAAGGTCTTCTATCGTATTGGTGAAGCTCCGTACGTGTGAATTATACTGAGTACTTCGGCCGCCCTCGCTTTTAGGTTCAATTGCTCGTCCTTGCCAACTATGCAACCCCGATAGTACTTGCGCATGAACTTCATGCCCGTCATTTCATTGAAAGATGAGCTGCCTGCTGCGGATTCTTCGCTATCAAGCTCTGCCTCATGGTTCGTGATCAACCAATTTTCGAGATGTTGGTGCAGGCGATCTCGTGACTTCAATGCGCTAGAAAACATCAGACGAGGCATACCAGGAATAAAGCCTTCAACAATTGCATCAAAGTCGCGATAGTCGCGCACCATCCTGGGACACTGTTTTAGCAATTTGGACCCGAAGAGTGTGTCCAGAGTGCACCGAAAGAGCACGAGCTGAAGGAACGACCACAGGTCCTCGATACGGGTCCATGTATCATACTGAAACATCTTATCGTGCATGTTTGCGGACAACAGACTTATATAAGCCTCGGTCGTCGCAGCTAGATTTGCGTCCAGAATAGACGATAGAGTCTGCTCAGGCATGTTTGAATTCCCCTCCTTCTGAGATCTTGGCGTCTTGTGACCCTCAGCTTTTGGTGAGCCGAACAGTCTATCGAATATTTCAATCTTGCTTGCGGTTACTGTCAGATGCTCGGGTGCATTCAGCACCCTGCTGATATGGGTCGGATCTCGTAGGATGATATACGAGCGAGGCCCTGCTCTAACTTTGAATGGAGCGAAGGCGCCATAGTCTTTACTGTTGTACTAGATGAGCACTAGTATTTGGAATCGATTGGTTGCATGCTACTTACATGAGCTCTGCGAAGTATTTGGGAGCGCCTGTACGCGCGAGAACTGCGGCATGGAAGATGCCAGGTATGAAGTATGGTATCGACGGAGCCTCCTTACTGGAAGCTGTACTTTTTGATCTTCGAAAGAACAATGTTGAAGTCACATAGTAGGTCAAGAGCGGTGAGATGACAACGAATGCAATGACGAGTAGACCAATGACAGCCATGTGGATGGATCGTGCCGGATGCTCGGTCGGGTAATGCGCTCTGCACAACTGGGAACGAAAATGCTGTGAGAAACCGACAAGAAATCAATGTTCGTAATTGCAGTAAAGACAAAGTCCGGCTCTGGTGTGGACAAGGAGGCTGTTGGTCCGGAGGAGCCAGGCTTGAATTCGCTTGCGGCTGATCCTCGGTATCCTCCTGCCCTATTCCTCCCATGCTGTTATGCCATCTCATTCTATTGCTACTACCATGTGATTTCGATACACTTGTATTACTAAACTATTTTAGATTTTATAATCAACATTAAACGCAATAAGCGCTATGTGTGTGCACATTGATGGCACCATCATGAATCTACTGATCTTCAATCTTCTTCTATGTCTCAACACAGCATTCTCATTTCTAGACCTCAGTCTTCTCAGATGCATCATCACGCGTGTCGCGAGTATATCTCGACATACTCGAAGGACGGGGCTCCCCGCTGATGCGACCGAGGGAGGTAGGCCTTCCGTTGAGCGTCTTGCTGAAACTCATAGCGCCGAGGAGTACCAAACCCAAAATCGCGAGGTTGGACAGCTCGTCGAAGATTATGAACAAGAAGGCAAGGGCCTGGTTGGTGGTGCGAGACCAGTCGTTGACGTCGTAGTAGAGCATGACAACCTGGGCGATGTTGAAGGCGTTGCGAACCCAAACGATAGGGAGGACCATAAAGACGAAAGAGCTAAGGATACGCTTGGTGTGTGTCACCGTCTGTGGAGTATGTTAGTGATAATGCTATTTTCATGGGGGGCAAATACGCACGCCTCCCATTCCGTTCTTCTTGACGCCAGTTAGGCACAAGAACGCCTCGATGGTCACCGATGTTGACGCCGCGATGGTGACTGCTACGTAGGTGACGAAGATTGTGCGGGTGATGTAGCTGGAGCCCAGGATAGAGAAGAAGTACAAAGCAGAGTCGCCGTTCCCACGTCGGATGTATGCAAGACCCCAAGCACTACATGCTGTCAGTGACCATTGTGTCAAGCTACTTGCTCAACTTACGCGAAACCAAGCGCGAGCATTGCCATAATCCAGAATTGGTTCCAGATCCATGAAACGAAGCCAGGTGCCTTGATGCCTGTCGCATTACATTCGAGATGGTTGGCGTGCATCCAGATGGCACCAACAATGCAGACGTTCACCAAAATGCTGGCAAATTGATAAAGGAATGAGAGAATTGAGATCTCCTCGCCGTAAGTGGCACCGGTCGCTGAGTTTGCTCCTCCATACGATGGATACGAATACATAGAAGTGATCGAGAAGGGCGATTTGATCCTAGTCTGAAGCGCGACGATAGCTGCTTGAGCGGCATAAGCAACCATGAGGTTGAATAGCCCGGACATGAGCCAAAAGTGCGTTCCTAGGCTAGAGTGCCTGGGTATACCAGCATTACGTGAGAACCGTTTCCATCCACCAGGCCGGCTAGTACCGCTCTTCAGTTGCTTAAGCAATACAAGGCCGGCGGTAATAAGCGTCAGGAAGGCCAATCCAGCTGTTGCCGTGTGTAGGGCGAAAATCGCCTGTACGGTGTTGGTCGTACTCGTAAGGGTCATTGTACATGTATATGGCCAACAGGTGACGCAAGTATCGACTTGTGAGTATGAAGCTCTTGGTTCACACCTTACGAGGTACACGAGTCTTTATTGCGGCTGTCAAATAAATGTGGTCATATAGCACGATTAAGCAACGCCAGTCTCTATGACGGATAGGTGCCATCAAATCCAGCAATACGTTGATACGAGTGGTCGAGGAGGTCATCGTCTGTAAGCTAGTCTGCTTAGCCTGAGACGGCTCGTTGAGAACTGTGATCAGATACTGTTGCTCATCGTCGGTTTGTGAGAGATAGCAATGAATGACGTTCGGTCGCGGAATGACCGGAAGTGACGTATAGAACCTCCGAGGGGTGAATATATATTGAATGTCTGCGAAGTCTCCTTAGGCTATCTGCCGTTTCGATAGCCTCGCCTAGTAGGCCACTGCCGACGCCATGTTACCGTAGATCGTCCACGGATTGGAGTGATGCTCGCTGGGTAGTGTAGATCAGGACCCGTACTTAACACTCCCGAAGTATCTGCATCGTTTGCAATGAGATGCACTGGTCGAAGGGTCGTCAGGCGACAGAATCGCCCGGCTAGCTTTTGACCATATGACGTTCGTCGTCGCGCATTTGCTCAAGTAACAACGGTAATTATGCAGCGCTAAACAACATTTGAAGAAAATCCATCGAATTCACCACAGTTTCGAAGGGTGAGATCCGAGATGCATCTGTTCAGTGGATTTTCTTATAACATGAAAATCACAAAGGATCAAGAATCATTGCGATGATTGATGTCACCATTGCAGGAGATCCTCATTAGCGGCGGCAGCTACAACTAGCGCGGCTCCACTCCTCCCTTTCTTCTGGGCAGCCTTCTACCCTTGCACATTGAGAGCCGCAAACACGTTCTACTCTACTTGATCACCAAGAATGGACGATCTAATGAGATGCATGCAGTAATATTATACAGAGACCGGCCGAACAAGCTGATCAATTGTCCCTGCTGCCGCGGTCACATGCCCCGTATTACTAAAATTAGCTCGTATGGAGCCAGCTCCGCGCGCACCCTGAATGCGTCTTCAACCGTGTCAAAATGACCTCTAGCAGCAGCCCCGTTCCGCCAACACCATCATGATTCTTAGGACCGCTGCCCTTGGGGCTCTATTGACCCCGTTAACGAGGGTATCCGCGCAAGTCGTGCCGGAGATCACTACCCTGGCTGAAGGCTTCAATTACATCATTAAGCTTCCTTGCGTCGATTGCCCATTTCTCTATCAGGATACATCGGAGGGGGAGAATGGGCCTTGGGTCGATCGAGTTGATGATAATGCTTTGGTGAGTTAGCGCGTCCGATTTACTGTGGTACGGCAAAGGGATCGACGACAGTACATACGTATCATCTCGACTATCAAGCCCAAATCATGTGACCGTTCGTTGGCAACCCTGGAACTTGGTCAGGAGCCTCGATACCTGTTCGATGGGAAGCGAAATCTGTAACATTCCACTAACGCACCCAGCTCCTAAACATCTCTCTCGCTTACGACGCAACCCACCTCTCAATCAACAACGCACCCTTCCTCACACCCTCAAACCCCTCCCCCCGGATCCACGCCACTCAAATCCTGCAGGACTACCCCAGCTCCGCCCTGGACAACGCCGTCTCAGCCTCCACCCTTGACACCACAGGCCCACTCCTCGGCCTCTCCTACGGTACCTCCCTGCACTCCATTGTCAACTCCACCGCCCTCGTCTTCCGCTTCAACATCTTCTCTCTCCACTTTGCGCTTACAAGTCCACCCATCATCATCCCCCTCGAGGCCCGTACCCAACAGGTAATCGAACTTGTCTTCCTCCCGCGCCCCCTGCAGTCCCCTGCCGACACAGGCGCGGGCTGGGAAATCATCAGCGCAGCGCTGCGCGAGCGCGAGAAAAAGGGGAGCAAACGTCGCATGCATATTGTGATGTTTGATGAGTGGGATGAATATGGGCGCAAGGGGAGTCCGGGGCATTTAGTGTCGAGTTCTTCAAGGGGCGTGGTGAAGTATGCGGCGTCTGGGTTTTGGGGCGCGAGTATGGTGGTGCTGGGCGCGTTGGTGTTGTTTGTGGGAGGCGTTGTGACGTGTGTGATGGGTTGGGAGAGGTATGGTGGCGAGTATGAGAGGGCACAGGGTAGCAAAGGGGATGATGGGAGGAGGAGCGGGAGTAAAGGAAGTGGAAGCTGGACGGATGTTGAGAAGGCGAAGGGGAGGTTTTTGAAACCAGGACAGCTGACGGTTAGCGGTTCGGGAACTGTGACTGGAGTTGGGAAAAGCGATTGAGCGGGATGAAAGGAGTTTGAGAAGAGCAGTGGTGTTGTGATGTAGGTGGTCTTCACCCTATAGTCTATTTGGTGTCTTAAAACGCAGCCGCATACCTAATGCCATTTGCCATGCTGACTTATAGAGGAGGTGCCCATTCTTGAAAACAGCCGGACCCCCTGAAGTACTGCTTGCAGTGCCTTACTTGGGCGTGACGATGATTATGTATCTATCAAAGGCTATCGTCAAGAATAGGTGTTGTAGCCTCTCACATCAGCCTGTCTATCCCACTCTCGTCGGCAGCTCTCTCATTATGTCCAATGAATGCGCTAGGCGATTCAAGCGCAGGGACTCGATCTGCAGACCCGTAACTACAGAAATATAAGCAGTTGTCTCCCTAAACACTCCGGTAAATGGCATCTCACCGCCCATCTTTCCCCAACATACGCATCTTGACCTTCACTGCTTTGCGGATAGTAACACAACCCCTCAATGCGTCCCCGCACCCGCCACCTTCTGTCTCCAGGTACCATTCGATCTCCTCAAGCTTTTTCAGGATAGCTGCGCCATTCCTTTGCAAAGTAGGATCAAGTGCCCCATTGGTGGCCATAGCCCCAATTTCAATGATCTTATGACTGCGCTCCATCTGCTCCGGCTTGGTCATGTGTCTAAATAGCACTTGATCTTCGTTGTCGCCACCATTGTATCCATGCTGTACCCGCCATCGCTGTTGCACAGCAGGCCTGTAGAAGAAAGGGTCTTCAGGTGAAGGCGGTCTGCCAAGAGGTGTAGACACCAGGCCTTTGACGAAGTATGGTACGCGTGTTGGGTGGCTGTTCTTTATCTCGCGACGTGGATCAGGAGACGTCCGGCTCACACTTCGACTGTGCTGATGTTTGCGCGATAAGCTATCACGCATGGCGGAGCGAGAACGTCGAGTCATGAGGCGCATGAAAGTCGGATTTGGAGCCTGAGAATTGATGGTGGCAATGAAGTCCATGTCGCCTTGGCTGAGGGAGCGGCGGCGAGCATAGCTAGGCGATGGGTGAGAGGGGGCGAGATAAGATGTGTTGGTCTGCAAGCGGAGCACTTCAGGGGGCTGGTCTGTCGGGAAAGACCTTGTGATATCGTGATCGAAGCATTGCTGCTGCTCGATGGGATGTCGGTATGGCGTCCCTGAGCCAGGAGTAGAATAGTCAGTGCAGGGCTGGCCGAAGCTGTAGCTTTTGATGTCAGGTATTGCCTCCAAAGAAGACACGGTAGAACAAGGAGGTGTAGGGGAAGATGCAAACCCCGATTCGAAGACAGGATCATGGAATGCGTTGTTATCTCCAACATTGTAGATGGTATGATCAGTATCGATGGTGTTGAAGAGTGTATCCAGCTGTGCCTGTGTAAAGCTGTCCAGATCCATGGTCAACAGATCCGCAACCGACGGGTCCGGCTGAGACATGCTAGGCAATACGCAGGCTGGAGGGCTGTGCTATATGATGTCGCGTGATGGCTGCTCTCGAGCTGGAATCTTCAGATAATATCTCGAAAGAATGCTACACGAAAGACTGAAGGAGAAGTTTGAATGATCAAATATAGTAATCATGTCGCGCTCACCCTGGTCGGAGCTGAGACTAGACCAGGGGTACCTTTGCGCCTTGAAGACACGCAGCAGAGCAACAGGCACTTGCGCAGGCACGTGCATATGCAGCAATCACTGCACTGGTGCATGATAGCCTATCGTGTCCTGAGCTAGTGCCTATTTGGCGAAAAGGTATGATTGTTTGCGTTGTAGCAGACTAAGCTGCGGCTGATTGGTGTTTCTGTAAACAAACATTGGTATTCCAGAAGATGAGAGACCACTTCTGCTCCGTGCTTATGGGGCTAAACAAAGCTTCGGCGATTTGTAGAATACCGCCGGGTTGTGTCTTTGTCTGCATGGGACCACACATTCGCGGGTTGTGGATGCATTGGCCCCTCTTGTGCCTGAAGTTATGAGATAAAAGCCAAGAATAGCAGCTGCGAGACAGAAGTGGGAAGCAGATGCCGATCGAGAGAGTGCTGCCATCCAATTAGACTGAAGTTTGTAGGTAGAAGTCCTAGCTCTGGGCGGGATTCCTTGTGCATCTGTTCTTGTCTGCAACCTCTGGGGAGAACACTCCTTAGCACCTGCTTTCGGAGAGTGCCACACCGCAACAATCTTGTGAATGTTGGTATAGAAGGCGTTCGAAACTGGTAAAAGAAACCCGACATCCGGTCGCATTGTTGTCCCGCATGCCTTATAATCGCCAAAATTGTGGTCGCAAGACTGCGCTGCTCTCTCTTCCCTAGCTTTTTGTCCGTGCAGTCAACTCATGTATCATATACCACCTATAATGTACACACCTCTCTTGCACGCCTCCTACCCGCATCTCTTGGAATCGCCTACTCCTTACCCTCCCCTTTTCCCCGCCATCCCTTCCCCTTCTTATCCCAATTCCACACATCCCAAATCTGCTCATAGATCATATCCGTATAACTCTTGCCTTCCTCCAGCGCCTTCTTCTCCTCCTCAAGTCTGCGCTCCTTCCACCCTTCCGTCTCCCCACCCATCCAAATCTTCTTCAACACACCCTCATCCTCGTCGCTTCCCTTTCCCAGCTTCTTCCGCTCCTCGTCCCGCGCAGCTCGCAGCTGCGCCTGCACCTCTCTCGCCCGCTCCGTAGGTAAGTCCCCCACCGCCCGCCACGGCGACAGTTGCGTGACGAGGCTACGCCCGTAGCGCGCTTCGCACAGGTGGTCCGCCGAGAGGTAGAAGCCCACGCCGAGGGAGAAGGTGTAGAGATCAAGTTTTCGCGGGGGGAGGAGCGCAATGATGGGACAGAGGATTACGCCGCCGATTGCGACGTTGCGGATTATGCGGCTGTTGCGCGCGGCGTTCTCTTGGGCGAGGCGCTGCTCAGGTGTAAGGATTGGTTGTTGGGGCGTTGCCATGTTGGTGATGGGGTTTGGATAGAAGCGGCGTGGTGTGGGGACGTGCACATGCGTTGTGAGATTGTAGAGTGTATTTCGGACGTCGATGGTGTGCGTTGAGAATTTGGAGAGTGGTTCGAGGCGGTTCTGTGGTGATGCGGAAGTTCGCAAAAGTTCAATGATGCGATGATGCGCATTCGGCAAATCCTGCCGTTTAAGTGCAAGTATGAGTAGAACGCATCAATGGTAGTTACAACAATATGAAGGGTATCTTGATTCATGATTCGTTTATCTAATCATTCAATCATATCAGACCAATGTCGAAATGTCAGTTCGACTTCCATGAGTACTTCCGCCGTTTGAATCTGCCTCCCCCTTTGTCTCCTTCGGTGTTTTCTAACGCTCTCTTACCCGCTTGCTCGAAGCCACCACTCATTCTCATACGTTTTGAAGGCGCTGGGTCACCATTGCTACTAGCTTGCCCGGTGCGCGTTGTCACATCCGTCTCAGTGCTGCTTTCCATGGGTGTATCCTCATCCTCATCGCGCTTCCGCTTCTGCGCAGTGCTCGGCGTCTCCATCAATCGTCGCAGTCGGCTCTCCTGTAGCCTTCTATTGACTTCTTCTGTGACGTCGATATGTTGTACAACGTAGGTTGATTCAGATTGCGCGGAGCTTGGTCGTCGTGCCAACTCTTCGTCTGATGGGCAAACCTCGGCTGTGTCCCCTGCGCCTGGTATACTGAGCCTGACTTTCTTCGTTGACGGCCGCGAGGGCTCCGCTGCCATTGTAGCCTCTATGCTGAGCCGTTTGCTGGCGTTCTTGGCCTGCATGCGTGAGCTTCTGCTCTGCGGGATCTCCATATTCAACGTACCTTCTTAGTAGCCAGGCCCTCATCCTCAAGCTGATCTCGGAATCGCTTCATATCGTCCTGTAACCTGCCTGACTTATTGCGCAACGACAGCAAATCGGTAGCCAGCCAGTCGGGCGCATTGTGGTCGGTCGCATCGAGACCTTCATTCAGGAACTGCAGTTGCGCCCGGAGGTTCTCAATGTGCCTATCAAAGTCCTGAAACGAATGTCAGAACAGCGCTAGGCTGTGACAAAGTGTCTCTTACATCCAGCGAGAACTTGGTCATGGTGTGAAAGTATGGTACATTGCGGAGGCCTGTGTTTCATCTGGATGCATGGAGCTCCATGTGCTAAGGAGCGCGCTAAGTTCCGAACGTGTCCGATCATTCCGAGCACTTTCGTCACCCGGGGGTCGAGATACAAAAAGCGCATAGACAATATAACAGCGCCGTTCACTTGTAGGTGCGTCGATCGATAGACTTTACATTGGTGAGGCGTCTCCTACTTTTACCGCTCATATACCGTGTCAAAGGTGGCTTCGATATGGAGCTCATACTTCTTCGCCGGCTTTCAGCAAAATCCGAGCAACGCCTGTATACGGAGCATCCGAGAGGCTCTCTTTTGTAGATGTGATCTGCGAGCAAGGAGCTCTTCCCGGCTTCGTGGGAACGCTCAAGCAGGCCTCTGCGTTCACCCAACTGCGTGTCGCTAGACTAATAAACAAGGTGGAAAACTTCGAGCTCGATAAACCAGGCAGTCGAGTGTGTGTTATACAGCAAGCATACGTACAGCCGAGGCGGACGCCGTAAGCGTGGGTAACACCTGCCAGGGAGATCAAGGGGCGCCTTTCATCCCTCCTCTTCGTCGCCGAAGGTGAGCTTGACAGCTTTAGCTTTCCTCTTGGGCTTCTTGACAGGCTTCTTGTTTCCTTCTTTCGCGTCATTTGGCTGATCTTTGCTGTCCTCCTGCTCGCCAATGATTCTGGCGGCCTTTCGCTTCTTAGCATTGACTCCAATTTCCGTAATCTTGTCCTTTGACTTCGTTTCACTTTCCTTGCCTGCTCCCTTGATGATAGCACTTTGTTCAGTTGGTTCTTGCTCGGAACTCTGCTCAGCTACAAAGGCTTCGTACTCTTCTTTGGTCATTGACTGGTTAGTGTCCTCCAGAATGTATGTAGGGGCGTCGTCGTCATCGTCTGACTTCAGTCTTTTGTTTCTTGGTATCGGACGTTCATGACGCGCTGAGTCTTCACCTTGCATTTGACCTCGAAGTCTCTGCAAAAAAGCAGGCTGTGAGTTGTCTGACATTGTGAGTATGGTTCAACGCATGAAAGATACCCCACGTACCAAAATGCAGATCCTTCGCCTTGAAACTCATCCTGGTAGATGATTGGATATTTTGATATTTTAGGGACGCAAAGTATAATGATGTCTGAGGTGTTGGTCGTATACATGGAGAGTAGTACGAGGCTGAGGCTGGACGCCTGTCGATCTTTCCAAGGCGTCGCGCGGCTCGTTTCCCTTGGCGGACTATCTCCGAAAATACGAGCTATGAATTTATATGCCAACCGTCATGCAGTTGTTTACTTCAGCCCTGTGATGATTTATGTCGACTGCGGTGGATGTGTGGGAACCGTTGCTGCTTGGCAGTGATGGTAGGGCTGCAGCTTCCGTGCGCGTGCGCGACTGGCTAACATCCTTTGGCAGGCCCACACCTGCGGACATGAATCGCCGGACAGCTCGAGACATACGCAATTGCGCGTCTGTCACAGCCTTTTCAATTTCAATTCCCCAAGTCAACATCACAACGACACAGCCAGCGCGCTCTTATCGCACGGTGTACAGACGTTCCATGCACCCTCTTGAAGTAGCCTCCGACCGCTCGTTACCTGCACAAAGCTCCCCCGGTGACCACGTTGCGCGTACACGCCCGCTATCGACAGCACACCCTGTCTGAGCCCCTATCTACCGCCTACGTTCCTAAACACGAGCGGTGGGCTGCCATTGGGGGTTGACCGAGCGGAGCGCTGCCGTGGGCAGGACACAGAACGTTCGCCCGTACGAGGTACTGGAGCGCTGCGGCAATGGGCCTTATCCAAGATCTCACAAGGAGGCTTCCTTCTTCTAAGGATAGCCTGGATAAGCTTGATGACCTGTCGCGACACAAAGAGAAAGTCTCGCCACGATTGGCGTTCTTTCGCAGGCGTATACGACTGAAGGGGAACTCGACCGTGTCACTACCACTCGGCCTGGTCCTTTTGTTCCCATGTCTCGTCATAATCCTAATTCTAGTCCTCTTTGTAAGATCGCCAGACTCACAGGGCATTATAATGCCTGGCGGTGGACCACCGCCTTCTATACGGTATGCGGGCTAGTCACCTGGTGTACTTGGATTGTGGATTGACAGCTACCAGGAAAATCAGCGAGAAGTACGATAAGCCCTTTGCAGTGGGATGTCTCGAGCCCCAGACAAACGGCCCGCGGGCAAACGCAGCAATTGTGGTCCTTGCGAGGAATAAGGAGCTTGATGGCGTCATTCAGTCCATCAAGTCGTTTGAGAGGCATTTCAACAGGTGGTTCAACTACCCTTATGTCTTCCTGAATGACGGAGACTTCAACTCAACTTTCAAAGAGACTGTGGGAAATCACACAAAATCGACAGTAGAGTGGGGCAAGATCCCACCTGAGCACTGGGGCTTCCCTGACTGGGCCGATCCTGCTGTCGTCAAAGAAGGCATTGCGAAGCAGGGCGATCGCGCGATCATGTACGGCGGCATGGAAAGTTATCATCACATGTGTCGTTTCTACTCTGGGTATGTGACGCTTTATTTGTCGATGTACTCAGCATACTGACCCCTCACAGTCAATTTTACAAACACGAGTTGCTGCAGAAGTATGAATGGTACTGGCGCCTGGAGCCAGAAATTACATACTTCTGCGATATCACATATGACCCTTTCATCCACATGATACGGAACAAGAAAACGTACGGATTCACAATCGCCGTGAAGGAGCTACGCGAAACCGTGCCGAACATCTTCCGTTACGCATCAGCTTTCAAAAGGATGAACAACATCACATCTCAGGGCATGTGGGAGATGTTTATCGAGAAACCAAAGGAAGAACCCAAAGACAAGCTGCCAAATGACGATCCGAAGTACAAGAAGCCTTTACCGCAGGAGATTTTGAACTCTGAGCCAGGGACTGGAGCCCTTCCGGAGATTGACCCAGAGAACATGGAAGGCGAAAACTACAACATGTGCCACTTTTGGAGTAATTTCGAGATCGTCAACCTGGCTTGGTACCGCAGCAAAGAGTACAACGATTTCTTTGAGATGATGGATCGCAGTGGTGGCTTCTGGATGGAACGCGTAAGTGCATTGATCTGAGATCACCTACATAGCTAACAGCTTCTAGTGGGGTGATGCACCGATACACTCGCTCGCTGCGGGAATCCTCCTCGGCCCTGAAGACGTACACTACTTCCGCGATTTTGGCTATCGACACACTACGATTCAACATTGCCCTGCAAATGCCCCCGCACGACAGCTCCCTAGAATCCCCTTTCTCGAAGAGACTACTCTGGATGAGAAGGCACGAAAGGAAGAAGATGACTACTGGGCGCATCCGGATCCACCTAAAGAGAATGGTGTTGGTTGTCGCTGTCGGTGCGATACTGACATCGTTGATGTAGAAGGCAAAGAAGGGTCGTGTCTCGCAGAATGGGTGGAGGTCGCAGGTGGCTGGGCATCGCCTTGAACCTGATTGTTGCTATTTATTGTTTTTCTGCATTACCTCTGGGCGAGCATCTTGGGTGGCGCCAGCATTTGCTTCAGCTTTCGACACGGCGCAGTGGTGTTCATGATGCATCTTGGCTGGACCATACTGGAGCAGGTGCTACGACAAGGGCGTTGCGAGGCAGGCTTCACGTTCATTGTACATATAGAGCATTGCGGGTTTTACTTCCTCTGGGTTGCGTGTAGCATCATGAGCGTCGTAATACAATCCATCCCCTAAAGCATTACACTTCGCACTCCTTTAATGCAGCTGATCACGTTTGGTGCACGATAACGATAAGGAAGGAGCGGGAAGCGGGGTGTCTTGCCGCTGATTGGACACTTGCCTCCGCCATCCACGGTAGCAAGGTGCTCGTGGTTGCTCACGACTTGAGGCCTTTGTACATTGCACATGCACTCAAGCACTCAACCGACCTAGCCAAAGCTCTCCCTTCGAATACTGACTTACCGACACTAAACAGCTGCGTGTCTCTCACAGCGTTTCAAAGGTAGGCAGCATGCCTGAGCTTCCCCGCTTGCATCATCCCCAGCAAGGCACCCGTTTCACGCGCCTGGCCCACTAGGCGTTAGGCAGCGTCCGCTCCTACCTTCACCCGAGCGGCCTCCTCGTACCTACTTTACCCCTCCAAGATTGTTTGATGCCTCTTACATGCTTTTGTTTTGCGACCCTCAGCTGACATGTCTTCAAGTGATCCCAGCGCAACTCCGGAGTTTCAGTATCCCCCGGCGCAAGCTGATCGCTCACTAACCAGCCTTGACTTCGAAACGCTGATGATGAAGTCGAGCACGGGTCGACTGCCGGAGCAGCCGGATAGCTCTCTCGACGACAGTACATATGACTTACTGACTGACAGTCTGATGGAAACATCCGATGACGAAGCTCATACTGCATCTATTGCCTCTACCTCTGACGATCACACTCCAGACGATGCCTCGACATTCAGCGACGACGACGACGACTTTCAAAGTCACCACCATGCACTCGACGAGAGCACTCAGTCGATGCATGCAATCGCTGCGCACGATGATCTGGCAACGCCGATGGCAACGAGTGGAGACGACAGTATGATAACAATGGTACCAGATCACCTTGAGAATAGCGGAGGTCCCAGGACGCTACAGTTTGATGAAGAGCCCACAGAGAACGGCAAAGCCACTTTGGGTTCTGCTGTGCTCAGGATGTTTCCAACGCAGACGGAGGAGCTGCCTAAAGTACTTGCGATTTACGAAGAACCACAGGTACGGATGGTTGTCAAGGCCGCGCTGTCCTCTCACTACCTCTCTACGCCAGAGACGTACAAGGTCCTCTTTCTTGGCTTGCCGGACAAGTGGGCGCAGGATGAGATCGTAGCCCACATTCATGCCGCATTGAAGACGTCATCTAGTATCACAAGGTCAGTAATGGTTCGAGGTCAGATGGAGCCTCTTGGGACTGTCATCGATGCTCAATGCTGCGCTCAGTACGAGCTCAAGTCCGGTAACACCGCTGGCGCTTCCATCTCTCTTCGCATGGAGAATGGACAGGACGTCCGAATCTCGCGTCGCAAGCTGCCACGATATGACCTTGCCATTCTATACCACACAAAGAAGGGTGAAGTCGCTACTGATTTGCATGCATACGATTCGCTTCGTACTGCTCTTCGTCAGCATCAGGTTCCGCTGATTGAACTTACCGACGTCAAGCCGTACGGCGCTGGCACTCATGAGTACGACATGCAGAGCTTGGCTGTGTGCATGCAAGGTCGTTGCAGCAACGAGGCCGATTTTGAGCTGCTTGAGGTGTTGCCTCTGGATATCTACACGTTCTGGGAGTTGGAGCCAGCTTTGATCAATCGCCACTTGGCACTGATCAGTCCACATCTGGCACCAACCCTTGCTCGAACGGCCCCAGAGACACGGCTTGCGGCGATGAGTGATATTCTGCGCGCTATTGGCAAGCAATTACGAACAGGGACCCCAGCTACTGCCACGGTGGTGCTGTTTTCTCTTGCACTGATGGCGATGTTATCGGCCTTTGTTCTCAGCCCGGTGTACCTGCCGCTCGTGCTACAGCAGCCGACAGGTATGTCCGCCGAAACGTCTACAATACCCAAGGTTCCGGTGTCGAGCCCTCTCATCACTCCAATCGCGATCGGCTCTACGAGCATCGTTTCTATTCCTTCTCCATCTTATTCATCTGTCGTGTCCAAAGGTCTTACGGTTGTTCCGCCGCTAGCCAATGTACCGAAATCAAAAGAAGGGAGGAAGAAGGATGAGGAACCAAGTGGGTTCGAAATTCATACTGCTGGAGAAAGACAATTCATTCTCACTCCATCGAAGGAGCTGGCCAGATCGAGGAAGAAGCCACAGCTTCGATTTCAGGTCTTCCATGACGGCACCCTAGTTCCTGTCCGTTACGTCAGGACAATCACTGGCGAGTACTTCGTAGACCTCGAAGACGAGCATCCCTTCGGGCCGTTCAACGTCAGTGTCATGAGCTACTCCAAGCCGCTCCTGCGCCAATCGTTTCAGATCTGTCTTGGTCATAACAAGACCTGGTTTGACCAGATGCTGGGAGCTACCAAACAGCAGGCCTGGAGCGCTCGATCGGTTCTCTTGAATATCTCATCCTCAACCGTAGAGCAGGCCCAAGCTAAGCTGTACAATGCCATCGGTCCCAAAGTGAACCAGTGGGTGGCAGACGGCCGCCAATTAGAGGAAACCGCCCATCATGCTGCGAAAATTACTCTGGAGTCTAGTGCAGCATTTGTGAAGCATGTTCCCGGGACCACATGGCAGGGTTTGAGAAGGGCGACAGCGCCCGTTCGTCTGTCGCAGACTATGTGGAAGGCCAGAATTAATGCACTTCGACTACGCTGCAACGTAGAGACAACTGCTGGGAAAATGCTCAAGCTGCCATATGAGCAGCTCAGTTGGGCTTGCAGCGAGCTGCGATCACAGACTCAAGAGAAGGAGACTCGAATTACACGCAGCGAACTCTCCAATTAACAGGCCGAGTTAGGTCGTCATGGAGCTTCATGGATAGTACTGGCGTTTGGGCTACAGCATTGGGTTGAAAGACGGTATGCATTGTCGAAGCACGGGCTGCGACAGCGCTGACGATGGATACGGCGTTGTTCTGTTGGGTTTTTCCAGATACCAACCACGTGGCGATGGCGTGGTCTTTCCTATGTGTCTTTCGTTATGGCTTAAATATAATCAGCTCGTCTCGAGCATATGTCAAGTATCGCATACCTCTCACTGATCCTTTGTTTGTCTAATAGCACAAGTGAAGTACATGCATGAGTTCTGCAGGGCTGATTTGCGACCCTGCAAGCGCTATGACCATGCAAACTAAACATGCCCCTCATTGCCGCCTCCCACAAATTCCTAGACTAGGCTAAAGACAACACTCAAACACACACTCTGCCGCTTATTCTACCCGGTTACAGTGAATCTACACACCAGACGAACCTCACACAGAGAGTTTCAACCATCTCCCACACCATGTCTGACGTCGCTAAGCCCGACCCCGCCGCCGAGCAGGTGGCCAACCCCGGCGCGACTCTTGTCAAGGACGAGACCGCAAAGGTTACCACCGACAAGGCCGCCGACAAGGATGATAAGCCCGCAACTGCTTCCAGCGATGACAAGCCCGTGACCGAGAAGGCCACAGAAGCTGCCACTTCGGCTGCAGCTGCAGTCAAGGACAACGTCTTCTCCATGTTCGGCGGCGGCCCCAAGAAGGAGAAGAGGGAGGAGGCTGATGATGCTAACGAGCCCTCCGGCTCCTCCAAGGCCCAGGCCAGCACTGTACGTGGCTGCGACTCCCGATATACGGTCGCAAAGCTAACGCGTGATAGGAGGACGACCCCGAGGCCCAGGAGCCTGACGTCGAGTTCGCCCCTGTTGTTCACCTGACCGAGAAGGTTGACACCAAGACCAACGAGGAGCTCGAGGAGCAGGTCTTCAAGATGCGCGCCAAGCTATTCAAATTCGACCGCGAGTCGCGAGAGTGGAAGGAGAGGGGCACCGGCGACGTTAGGTTATTGAAGCACAAGGAGAATGGCAAGACCCGTCTGGTCATGCGACGAGACAAGACCCTCAAGGTCTGCGCCAACCATTACGGTATTTTTTGTTGCGATCAAGGCGTGGGATAATTACTGAAGATTATACAGTTGTGCCTGACATGAAGCTGTCGCCCAACGTTGGCAGCGACCGCAGCTGGGTCTGGAACGCCGCTGCTGATGTCAGTGAGGGTGAGCCCGAGGCTCAGACTCTGGCCATCCGCTTCGGAAACAGCGAGAGTGAGTTGCAACTTCTATCATACAAGTGACCGCCGCTGACATCATTCTCCAGACGCCAACCTTTTCAAGGAGGCTTTCATCAAGGCTCAGCAGGAGAACGAGGCCCTGTTCAGCAAGTCATCGGAGTAAAGCAACAAGAATGATGGAGTGGCTGGGACGGAATGGGATGAAGGATTAAAGCATGCACGAAGCGATGACATTTTGGGATGGTATCATATCACGGCGATAGACGCTCACACCTGCACATACTAGATAGTACTAAATCAGCCTGGCTCTTGAGCCTACAGCTTTCTCCAATGCGTGTTCGCCAGAAATTAAACTTTGAGCAGCGCCACTACGCGCTGCGTTGTAAGATAGATAGCGGACGATGGTGACATCGACGCATCGAGGCAGGTCAGGCTACAGCATTCCTTTTCTGCGGATGCCTACAGTGCCGAGTCCCACTCCAAGCTGCGTTTAGGCCTTCTTCTCTCACCTCGATCTGCGCCTGCTGCAGTAGCCCCCGCACGTGCAGACAAGCTTGATTACTGCCAAGCAAATAGCTGTCGCTGGTCTCCGCCGTCCCGCTCCGCCAAACCAAGGGTCGCGCCAACCGAACCTCGATCTCCGCTCTCACCACGCGCCTGCAGTCGCGCAACCTCCAGACACCCAAACCCTCAATTCCCATATCCTACAACGCTGCCAACATGCCTGACGTCAGCGCGTCCGCCATTTTCAGCACTAGAGAAATACTAATGTCCCACAGGTCAAACGCTGGGTCAAGATCATCACCCACCAGAAGCCAATGTACGTCCAGCGCGCGCCCACCACCGCCCCGCACCAACTCACCACACGTCGTACCTACTGACGTACTCCCACAGCGATGGCCCGTCACCCGTCGAGGGTTTTCCCATGCGATCATGGGACATCGAAATCTGGCTGCTGGACGACCAAGGCAACGAGGTTCTGCCCACCGTCTACGAGAAGGCCGTCTACAATCTGCACCCATCCTTCGACAAGAACAAGCAGAGTAAGCGCCCTGCGATCACATCGAGCATGACACATATTGACAGCCACGCAGCTTTCAAGAAACCGCCATTTCGCATCGACGAGCAGGGATGGGGAGAGTTCGACATGACCATTGTCCTCACAGCCGCGCACAAGGGCGGCGAGCACACACTCAGCCACGACCTCAACTTCCAGTCTGAGCGCTACGAGGCCAAGCACCAAGTTGTACGTCCAGCCTGTACATTCCACTTTCTTCAACTCCATTGCTTCGCTTCCATGGTTTGATCTGCTAACACCACTCGACAGACCTTCCGCAACCCCAAGCCTGAGCTTCTCGCCCTCCTCTCAGACTCAGGTTCCGCCGATGCCAATGGTGTCCGTGGCAAGGATGCCTCCAAGAAGAAGGCCCGCCGCGACAAGGCCGTCGACATGGAGAAGCTGGCCGAAGGCCTGCAGAAGCTGAGCGAGGATGATCTGCTGCACGTTGTTACCATGGTGCACGACAACAAGACCAGCGAGACATACACCAAGAACGACGTCGAGAGTACGTACTTTGCATTGTTTGTTGGGCAAGGTGGTTGCTAATGTGATGCAGACGGAGAGTTCCACGTTGACCTGTACACTCTGCCTGACTCGCTTGTCAAGATGCTGTGGGACTTCACGGCCAGCAAGACAGACCTGTAAGCGCTTCAACATGTGCTTGCAGGCGGACCTACAAGCTCACCGTCTACCTCAGCCGTTGACAGCGGCTATAAGGGCGTACTGAGCGATCGCCGCAATCATGGCTATCTCAAGGATCTTGTGCCCCCCGTGGACCACCACTATATAGTTCCACAGGTGCAGCACGGTGTCATTGGGGAAGCAACGGCCACATAATACCACATTTGTTTCGGTTCTCACACTTGCACCCAACCTGGCCACAGCACATTCACGTCCACCGCCTCGTCGGGAGCTGCTGTGGACTGAGAGGTTTGGATTTACGATCGTCTTATTTTCAAGCCACGGAGTTTGGATCTGGGGCAAAGGCAGGGGCAAAAGGAGGGTAGATACCTCTTCTCCTTCTGGCGAGTATCGTCGGATTAATTGATGTTTTCATGACGCATATCTCTGGCCGATAGACCCGGGACCTGACAGTGAAGAAGTGACCTGAGACAGAGGTGTGGCACGCAGGGCAAACGACGGCCTGTAGAATGGTCGCCTGTGTTTTCTTGCCCGACGGACATACATCCCTCATTATCATGTTTCAATGGTGCACAGTTCATCTCCTATCAATTGAGACCTCCGCACTAGAAAGCAACGACAGACAGCAATCATGAAATCCAGTAAACTCTTATGCATTCATAGGCCTATCCGCATTTCGAACGCAAAAGAGCACATTTTTAGGAACGAGTAACTTTGAAGCGCCGTACGGTGACCCGGGCTCGCAGCGATATGCATAAAATGGTGGTGACTTGAATCCTTCCAGACGCCGGCAGGCACACGCATTCGGACTCAGCATACTTATGACTCTTGCTCGAAACTAAAAGAAACAAACGAGGATTGGCGACAGACAGAGAGAAGATATGTGTTCATGCAATCATAGTCGAGATAGGACATCAGAAAGCAATGATCCGGGCTCCGGAGGACGGGGCGCAAACATAAAGCACTGTGCGTCCCTTTTTTCGTATCATTGAAGAGACACATTTACGGACAGGAGAAAAATGGGCAGTCGACCATCAAGTGGAGGATTGCACGCTAACATACCTCAATTAGACTATCATCCCTCATACACACAGATATCACGCGCCACTCCGCTCCCCGATTGCGCGTTTTGGTAGGTAGGCGGCGACGCGCGAAGGATTTGGAATAACATCCTGTCAGATGCAGCCCAGGCAGAGTCCGCACGACATAATTCTTCCGCGGCGAGTTTAGTACATTAGCACAGCTGCTTGCAAGAGCTGTCAGCAAAGCTGTTGGGATTAAAATGAATGGATCTAGCCTGATGCATACGCTGGAAAGGAAGGAAAGAGGCAGAGGAAGAGCAACGATTTCTGAGACGCCGACACGCTCTCTGAGATGATGTCAAAGTACTCTTGAGCCGTCGTGGTTAGATTGCGAGTGTCGGAGATTCGACATCGATCCTCGTGAATTTCGTCGATCGCATTTTGACCTGAAGTACATAGGTTTTTTGATAGTCGTCGCTTGAGGGGGCAGACAATAGATACATCAATGTTACTATGCCCTTTAACCAGACAAACCAATCGGCGTTCATATAGGGTAGTAGATGTGTAGAGACGGATGCGTTCATGTACTCAATATGTCTGTAGTTCGAATAGCAGCAAGCAAGCAGACACATCGGTGCTCTCTTAGGTACATTCGAGAGCTGTTCAATGGACAGATGAGGGGTTCTATCACATGGAAAGGATTTAGTCGTCGAAATAGACATGCGCCTCCAATGAGAGGATCTCATTGGGTCAGCGCGGAGCAGGTGCGAAACAAATCGTGTATTGCGTCACAGTTGAGCGTTCGAGGGCGGCATCCGGTGACTGTTCGTGAGGCTTTCACGCAGCAATATTAGATGCTGAAGACCTTTATTAAAACGAGTGTTACTAAGGAGAGAGGAAGAAGCACTAGAATGTTCTGAACGATTGTGGTTTATCGAAGAGTACACTGCGGTACCGATGCGGTGTTTTTTAACCGAAGGGGGACATTATGCTGTGTAAAACACACCGCGTCAGCTTTTTTACCCCGCAAGTTTGGGTAATTTACCTAATTTCTAGGCATTTTACACGATTTCTCTGTGTATTTTACCTAAATTGACCTTTCTTCTGTGTAAATAACACCGCAACGCGGTGTTAATAACACCGCGTTGCAGTGTTATTTACCCGATTTTGTACCGTAGTGGTAGCAAGCCACTCATGTGAGGAAAGTTCGCGCAGAACACGTCGGACAGGAGCAGAGCTGCTCTTATCGTAGATTGAATCCCCACTGCTTTCAATCAGAACGTAATAAGCCGACGTTGTGGTTTCTAGAAGGGCGTTGACAGCATCATATCCCTTGGGCTCAATGTTTTCGGGAAGGAGCAAACATCGAAGGCTGGTTTCTTGACGAAATCCGGACAGACGAGGCAGACCGTAGTAAGCGTTTCGCGTATCAATTGCATATTTTGTATCAGGTAGTGTCAATGAGTAAGACTTCGTTTCTGAGCACGAGTTGTGCGGCTTAATTGTAGTACCTCTTCCCATATATAGGTATCGAATCGCTTCCGAGCAGAACGTGACGAAGGTAAACAAATGTTTCAGAATTACTGGTAACGGTGACATATCATGCTGGGTGCACGCTTCAGGAAACAAGCAGAACATGGGAGTACCTGAAGTGCAAATCTTGGACAAGGAAGGCAAACACGATCCTCTTCCATCTTCATCTCCGGATTTTTGTCACTGGCAAGGCGTCAGTGAAGAAGAAGGGATACGCTATGCAATAAGTGGCTATGCAGAGTACGTTTAAAATTCCAAAGGTCTGAATTGCGGAGAAATGGAATGAAAATATCGCCAATGTACTAGTGTTTCAACAACAAGCACCGCGCATCAATGCGCTTTTGCTGATCGTAACTCTAGCAACTTGCTTGCTTGAACAATCGAGGGCTCGCAAGACTTTAGATATTGGCAACGCCAGCACACGGATCCAATCAAGAGTAGCACAACGTGCGTAGGCATGAGCAACAACGTTGAAACCACCGAATGAATGCCTGAATCTGCGAACAATTTTTCGACGCGCTCGTGCGTCAGCAGACGGAAGAATTGTGACTGCAAGCTGTCTTTTTGTCGAAGCGTATGGAAGGCCCCAGTAACAAGGGCGTCGAGGAAGGCGCCATCTACGAGTATATAAGCCAGACTGCAGCAATGGATCAGCTTGCTGTATCCTAACTTTGCTTGCCGGGATTTCGGCGCAATAATTCGGGCTTCTCTCACCTCTGCAATTAGTAGGGGTCTTCCTGTGAGAAGCCAATGTTCTTAAATACAAAATCATTCCATGACAATGTGACCTAGGTCGATGACTTATGAGCTGTTCTGCAAGTACTCATGGAAATGCTCGAGGAAATATGGTGTCGTCATTGAGGCTGGTTGGAGACTTTGCGTATGTACTTGGGGCCATTCGATGGGTCTTAAATTTCAGAGTAGGAGACCAAAGGTGGGAGGTAAAATGGAAATAATCTGCGACACCTATGGTCAAAAGACAAAAAGCTAGAGAGCTGCTTCTTGTTGTCCGTACATCGTGATTATGCGTACTCTAATACAGATGCGAATAGTTTGAAGGCAGCGGTTGTGTATTTATCAATGAATAGCACTGGAAGGCGTGATATCGTATCAGGTTACTCACGAGGCAGTAAAAACATGTCGACTGGTGCTCGAAACGGGCAAAACGATGCCTGTGTATTTTGCTCGTCCGTTTAGCAGTGGATGCATGCAATTACTCCTAAGTCAAGGTCTATGTCAACATCATCTGAATCTTCTTAAATGGCAAGATAATTTGCCAACTGATTTCCCAACTTCATCCTGGGTCGCACTCATTGCAGACTTTTAGTCACGGAACCATGCATTTGGACTACAATCAATTATCTTCATCGAATTCCCGTATGGTTCCATCAACCACGTTTGAGAGCAAACATCTCCTTATCGAAGTCGAATCATCGGGCCAGGGTGACGATTCGCAATGACAGGGCGAGTCTTCGGTAACATTTACCTGGTGCAAGAGACAAAGACATTACGTCTGCGGCAGCATAGTTTATGGCCGCAATGACATTCATCCCAGGGCCGTTGCTTTGCGTAATAAATTAGGTGAACGCTGCTCTGAGTTACTCAGGTGGGTACCGGTTATAAGTTGCGGTTATCATTTCCGGGCTTAGCGTTGATGCGGGGAAGCTCTGGGGCTGCTCTGCTTGTCTTCAATGGCTCTTGATCTTTCAATACTCCTCCTATACAATACCCATAATGCATACTGTGCGCCCACTCACTCGAGTCTGTCGACTCGATTTCGCAAGTCAAACACGTCATCGCCATAGTCCGCTCCGTGCTCTCACAACAACAACGAGACCTCGACATGCCTCGGTTGCTCCAGGCCAGACTGTAAACCACAATGATAATGCCAACAATCAGTCTGTTGGCGCTATGGGACTGACTGCCTCGGGAATTGGCCTCAAGATTCGCAAATATCCCACCTTTTCTTCACTCGAAGAAGAGCGTCTGTACCGCAAGCAGCATCTTGCAGCAGCATATCGTGTCTTCGCAATGCGCGGCTTTGATGAAGGTGTCGCTGGTCACATTTCCGTTCGAGATCCAATTTTAGAGGACCACTTCTGGCTCAATCCACTGTCGACGCATTTCTCACAGATCAAGGTCTCAGATTTGATCTTAGTGAATGAGGAAGGACACGTGGTGGAGGGTGATCAGCCTATTAACGCTGCTGCATTCGCAATTCACAGCGCAGTGCACAAGCGACGACCCGATGTGCATGCAGCGTGTCATGCGCACAGCGTGTACGGGAAAGCATGGAGTGCATTCGGACGAGAGCTTGATATGTACACGCAAGACTCGCTGAGATTTTTCAAGGACCATGGTGTGTATAAGCACTTCGGCGGTGTGGTACTAGAAGGTGATGAAGGCGAGAGGATTGCAGACGCGCTCGGCAATGGCAAAGCTGCTATCCTGCAGAACCATGGCATTCTGACCGTTGGACAGAGTGTTGATGAAGCGGCGTTTTGGTTCTTGAGCTTAGATAAGACGTGTCAGGCTCAACTACTTATTCAAGCAGCTTCTGGTGGTGGAATCAAGCCGAAGGTAATTTCCGATGAAGAGGCTGCGGAGAGCTACAAGCAAGTAGGCACTCCCGAGAAGGGATGGCTCGCATTTCAAGGATATTATGATGAGGTCCTTGCGAAGACAGGAGGCGACTTTCTCAATTGATCAATAATTTGATGCATCATTACTAGTTACTGTTTTTTTATGTTTTGTTCATTGTTGGTCGAATCATTTCGTGAGAGTTGTTTCGTGTTGCTATTCTCAAGCAATCGGAGGAAGCTAATACATATTCGGTCGAAATGACGTATCTTCTGAGGTATCTTGTTCTCGAAACCTCAGCGCAAGAAGATGCTTGCTTGTTATTCATCATGGCGGCCAAACCGAAATCGGAGTCAAAGGGCTCAGAACAAAATGGCGTGTCCGAGGAGGAGGTGCGAAACGAATCTTCGAAAGTCGCGAAACAAGCCACCGAAGCACATGACAAAGCTACCGAGCTTATGAAAGCAGCAGCTGCTGCTGGTGACCCAGAAGAACGTCAGAGGCTTATGGAACAAGCCCTTGAACAGCAAATCCAGTCAGGATCCCTAGGGAAGACAGCCAAGTACTTGCGATCAGGTACTTTCCAGGGCATGGCTGTGGGCGCCGGCCTCGGCATCGCTCCAGGAGCTTCGTTAGGTACCATAACAGGTACACTAGTTGGTGGCGTGACTTCAACGGCTTTAGGTGGGTTGGGTGCTGGCCTCGGTGCTGCCACTGGTGCTTTACATGGGCCTTTCTGGGACCTTAAAAAGGGAGCCGGCAAAGGTATTCAGCATATTACCGGGAACCTGCCAGGGTGGACGGCTACTGAGAGCCAGAAACAGCAGCTCGAGAAGATGGTCGGTCAGATCAATGAGCAAGATGCACCTAGGAAAGACGAACTCGAAAGTTGGGGAAGCGAGAGTGTCAGCGCAGACCAACAACAAGCTTTAGACAAGGCGCAGTCAAAGCTGCCGTCGATGCCTTCTATGAGAGGCTCAAGGAGCCTCAGCAAGCAGGGCGAGCCATCACAGAAGCAGAAAGAAAAGAAAGATCATGATCCCGACCGCTCGAAACCGGGGAAATTCGCTGCTGCTCCGGATGAACGGGTACATAAGGAGAAAGAAGGGACAAAGAACGACCAAGAAGACAAACCTGAAACAGAGCGACGCCAGGATAAAGACGAAATGCCAGAGGAAGTCCCAAATGAACGGGTGAAATCGATAGATACTCGATCAGCCTACAAGGATGTGGCCGTGCAGACGGAGCAAGAGGGCCGCAAAAAGCCACGCAAACTGCAGACAAGATCGAGCAATGGTAATAAGACTGAGGAATCTAAAGTTTCACAGAGGCAACCGCGGAAACTTGAAAAGAGGTCAGCATGAAGCAGCTGAAGCAAGTTCAGCTATGCCTAGTGGAATAACACAACCAAACAGTGTGACTTGGCCATTGTTCGGCATCCCGACCTCTTTCATTCACAATGAAGCCAAGGGATCTGTGACTGGAGCTTGTTAGTAGACTTTTCACAATGTGTCTTGCTACGCTTTCTAGCATAACAACCCCTAGAAAGATGTCCTTTCATGACCACTTTTCAGTTGTTCAACTCGTTACGCACTTCAAACAAAATGGAGTACGATTTGACATCAAAGAAGATGGAATCCAGCGTCAATAATGTAGGACATCGCTCCGGTTACGGTGACATGCATTCGACCCGCGATGCCCTCATGAATACCGAACATGTCACTTTTCTCCGTCAGCATCGTATGATAGAGACAGCCATGGCGGTGGAACTTATGAAGCCATTACATCGTGGTCGACAGTACACTGAAGCTTATCTTGCGACTCACCCAGATTACACTGGTATTCAGCCTGAGATGACGGCCCTCTCCACTGCTGAGCGACATCAAGAGAAGCGGGACAAGGAAATGGAGAAGTTCATCGAGGACTACGAAGCCGGTCGGATCGATGAAGACGGAAACCCTGTTTCTCGAGATGGGGATGGTGTTGTTCATGGCGCTGTCAACAAGGGCCATCCCCGTCCTTCTCTCGACCCAAACTACGATCCAGCAAACCCGTCAAGGGTGATTTTGCGAAAGCGTCTTCGCAAGCTCCCCCCTAACACTGTGGCGCATGAGCCTGAGGCTGCATCTGAGCCCGCGCGGGCCTCGGAGTCGTCTCCACCAGCCGCCGCTTGGGATCGCCGCCACTATGTTCTGAAGCGTTCTCAAGATCTTTAAAGTCCCTACCTCGTGGTAGGAAGCGCAACTATCGGGTCGAATCTCTGCAGCCTCTGACTGGCGGTGAAGACTACTCGCAGTACAAGTACTACCAGCTCCTAGCAATCTGCCGCGAGCGAATAAATTTCAGCCCCGGTGATACGCAGGAGGTCTACAGCTGCTTGATTCAAGATGATACCAATGTCGGCGCAAGGCTTGCCGCGAGAATTTCCAAAGCACAAGGCCTGGTTGGGTGAGAACTTTCTGCCAAGGTGCCGGAGGCGCTGAAGCGGAAGAAGTAGAGGGATGATGGCTCGACGTTGGTTAGGAAAGTTCGAGTTTCGATGATATTATGCAATCTAGCGTCTACATATCCGACTCGGGTATCTCTCTACTCCAGAACGAAACGAATAAAACTAAAACCTGAATGTTCACTGACTGCTTACATTCGTGTGCCTCCTCGTCAATTCATTCTCCAACTCTTGCCTCTCCTCGATGGTCAATTCGCTTTGCGCCTTGCCAATTTTGACGCCAAGGAACATGAGAATCAGACCAGCGCTTGAAAGTGCAGTCGCAAGCCAAAATGCGATCTTGTAACTCTCCCGCGGTCCTCGATCTTCCGTCTGGCTGACTGCCAAGTCTGCAAAACTCAAAAAGACCGCAATGCCTAGGAACAATAGACTGTTCATGAAGGCACCAGCCAATCCTTGTCGGTGCTTGGGCATCGAAGTCGTGATGAAGATATTGCTGACGTTGTATGTGATGTCGATTCCGAGTGTGGCGCAAATCATTGACGGGAACACGTAGGCCCAGTAATTGAACTCGACCGGTACGATGGCGAACAGAAGTGTGCAGAGAATATATGCCGTACCACTTACAAGGAGAAGCATTCGGCCTGGAAGCAGGTGGAGAACAAGGCCGCCCACGGTAACAAGGATGAGACCACCAACGCACATGGGCGCGAACCATGCCGCGGTTAGGAGTGGACTCGCACCGACAACTTCCTCGATGTAGAAGGATGCGTAGAAGAGGAAGATACCGAATGTGCCGTACTGGAAGAACAGTGCTGTCGCGAGCCACTTCATGCCCTTAACGTGAAACATGTCGCCAGGTAGAAGTGGCTGATCTGCCACCCAACCTTCAATATAAATGAAGGCACCAAGAAAGATCCAACCAAGAATGAAAGTAACAGGAATGTACGGTGTAGCCCAGCCTTGCGGTGCGTGACTGCCATCTGTAAGAGCAAAGATGACCAGAACAAGGCCGGGGACAACGGTCACCAGCCCCCACCAGTCCATCTTAACGTCTTTTCCATGCTTGTCTTCGGGTCTGTTCGGGACACAGAAATATGCAACTACGCCAACGAGAGCGAGGATGATGGCTCCGATCCAGAAAAACCACCGCCATGTCGTGAACTGCGCGGAAACACCAGCAAAGAAGATGCCGGTAAAGAAGCCGACGGGAGCGAAGGCGCCGTACAGACTGAACACGAGGTTTTTACGTGGTCCTGGTCGGTACTATTACGTATTAGCAGACGTAATATTGATGAACTTGAGAACTGTAAACATACAATACTGCCCAGGAGCATAATTCCAGATGGCAAGAAAGCTGCCGGGCCAAAACCTTGAAGCGCTCGGCAGAAGATGAGCATGATGTAGTTTTGGCTGAAACCTGCGATGATAGTCCACACCAAAAGCCAGACAAAACCACTGACGAATACAATGTAACCACCATACATGTCAGCCAGTCGGCCGGCTGGTAAAAGAAAAGCGCCGGTGACCAGAGAGAAGACGCTGGCAGGCCAGGTCTCTGCTTGCTTTGGGATATTAAGCGCCGGTGCCAAAGATGGCAAAAGGATGTTGAAGCCAGAAATGAGGTATTCGGCAACGAACATCGATCCGAGAAGGGCAACGCAGAAACCAAGCTCTATCCATATTGAAGAGAACACATCTGGTCTCTCTCGGCCCAGTCGTTCAATGTCCGAAGCGCTGTACCCTCCTCGCAAGTGAGGAGAGCCTTCTTCGACATCCTTCGAAGGTCGAGTCATGACGTTTGAGGCGCACCAGAAACGACAGAAGTGGTCGGCAATCGAGACTTGTGTTGCTGGGGTGGCTAATCGTGAGCTGTGACAGAAGCTGACGAAAATTTGCTGCACATAAGGGTCGTTACAACAGAGGCTGAACGTGAAGGCTCTGTGCAATGATCGCAACTTGGGCGCAGTGGGTCCAATGGTAGAATAGCAAGTTCAAGGGGTTTTAATGGCTGTTCTGGGCTCTTGCAGCAGTTCTCTATAAGTGCAACAGTCGGCCGCCGTGCCGGCCGCAGTGTGACTGGATGCCGTTGGGGACGACATTTCGGCTGAGAAATCCACAGTATGAAGCCACCACGGTTCAACTGCATCTGTGACGTCCGCACAAATGCTGGTGACGAAACGGACCAAGAGATGCAAGAAGTGAGCCTTGGCTTCCAGATCAAGCTAGCGTTTTTGGGTGGCGAGAACGTTTGTCCAGAGCAAGAGAGGACACAAACAGGCCAAACGCACGGGAGCACCGGAGACAGCATCTTTGTCAGCAGATAAACAGCTCTGAGTGGCCAATGTGCCGAGGAGAGCGACTTTGGCCGGTTCAGCCCGCCGTAAAAGCACTCCGCACTCTCAGCCCTTCAGCAGCGGCGGTATTGGCGGCGAACATTTACTCTGAAGATCATTAGTCAGGGTCCTTACGACAACAGTCCTGAGCCCGTCTGCATCTTCGCAAGCATCCACAGTCACTTAAGGTCAATACACGGCAAGCCTTGCATGGCGCTTGTCCAATGAGCTCGACACTGCTCAACCTCCCCACAAAAGCCTGTCACAACTGTCGCAGACGTCGCTGGAAATGCGACCGCTCGTCACCGGTCTGCCACAAATGCCTTTCATCTGGTACCGAATGCCTTGGTTATGGAAAGTTATTTGTATGGAATCGCGGGGTTGCGAGTCGGGGAAAGATGATGGGGAAATCGTATGAAGAAAGAGCTGCTCAGCAAAACCTCAAAGAGGAAGCCAAGCCCCACGACGCACCTGCCATCACATGGGAGTCTGATCTTGTTATTGCAAAGACACAACCTAAGTCTTCGGAGCCCGCGGCCGGGTTGCCAACCGAAGATGCAAGTAATGGATCCACTTCCGGTGCAGAACCCGAGGATGAGACTGAGATGGTTCTTCATCGACCCTTAGTCGACCCGCTGGTCAACGACCTGGACCGACATTCGCGCTACTATCTCTACCATTTCGCAACGCAACTATGTGAAGACATGGTTGTCTATGATATGCCTGGGCAAAATCCTATCCGCGATCTTATACCTGCGACTTCTGCCTACCCGCTACTGCTGCAGATCATCATTGCCAATTCGGCCTTTCATGTTTTCAACATATCGCGCAATCCGATGGGTCAGTCAGCATACCAGGCTCAGCAAAGCCCATGTCTTGTCGCATATTACCAAGCAGTCAGTCGCTTCGGCGGACCACTACAATCTTCGTATCAGGACGCGCTGACTGCAAAGACTAACGCACTCTCGCTACTAGCCAAGGATGTTGCGTCTGTCACCCCTTCTAACATCGATCTGGTTCTGGTAACTATTCTGCTTTTCGTCAACTACACGCTGGTAGAATCTGGCAAAGATAAATGGAAGGTGCACATGGATGGTGCATTGTCGCTAATCAAACTTTTGGGAGAGCCACCATACCTGCAAAGGCCAATGAGCAGACTACGTCTAACCATTCTGTCCGACCTTCTGGTATTCTATGTCTTGGGTTCTACACTGTCGTTCTCGACGATGTCGAAATTTGTACCAGATACTGTTGACCTGGAGCCGGTCCTACGTTACGCAGAAACTAACAACTACCTATCAATGCCATCACCTCTCCTCCGAATCATGCTTGCGTCTTTCGAGCTTCCCGACTCTCGCGACGGAACTTCGGGAGACCTCAGACAGAACATCCAAATGCAAGTGGGTGTCTTATTGCAACGAGCACTCGCCTTCGATCCCATCGCATGGTCATGCGACTTCGAACCTGCATCACCTTTCGAAGATCTCAAGCAGCGCGTACGCATTGCTTCCGCGCATCGCTCCGCAGTTTGCATCTACCTAGCTCGCGTCCTACCTTGCACGCACCCTCTACTCGACCCTGCCAGCGATACAGCGATCGTCAATCTGACCGTCCTTGCAGATGATGTCGTACATCATATCTCACACCTCAAGCCTGGTGATGCAGTATTCAAGTGCATATGCTGGCCTCTGTTCTTGGCAGGTGCCGAGTCTGAGAATCCAGCGCAACGCGAATGGATCATGAATACACTGGATACGTTGTACAGCGAGATGTATTGGGGTTACCTGCACACTGTCAAAAGGGTTCTGGAAACCATTTGGTTGTGTAAGGACAGGGCAGGATCAGGTGCAGATAATTGCTGGGTTGATGAAGTCAAGGAACTCGGTGGTGATGTTCTCATCGCATGATACGAGCCTCTGATTGGCTCTTTTGTCCAGCATGGCCAATCGTACCCCTCCGTGCGCGTGTGAAGTACCAGTTCTGATTCCTGCTGCCATTTTCGCACAAGCTACTATATTACCCTTCCGTCTCGCAGCGTTGCAATGACATTGTAGACTGTCACATTGTGCTCAGGCATTAATTTACATCTAATGTGACAGAGCTTGTTGCCTAGATGAGAACACAAGCAGATGCTCCAACTAAAAGCGCTGCACGTGAATAGCTAAAATTCAACTTCCGAGGTTACCATCGTGGGGGTTTCTGAGACTCTACCTGCCAACATGCAGCTGTTCACTTCCAAAATCGACACTCGACAAAGCTCTACTTATCACTGATCTGCTATTGAAGCTTAGATCACATACCAGCTCCACATAATGTGCACTGGAGACCGTGCACACGGCCATCGCTTCCGCCTTGACAGGGCTAGCTCCAGGCACCTCCGCTCTAGCAATGCGCATCACACTTTTAAAGCTTGTACTTGGTTTTGTGAGTGTACATGCATATTGTTGGACGCCAAAAGGGGATGACCCAATTTTCTGTTCTCGTCAGGCTCCAATCATGGGACAAGTCACTTCATGCTTGAAACGACACCACGTCGCAGGGCAAGCACCACTAAAAATAACACTAAGGTATGCCATGCGACTTTGACATTGTATCCCCACTCTCCTATCGCAGTATGCCATTCGATACTACTCGGTTGTTTCGACTGTTACGGGCAAATGAGAGGGCTACGGGCAAGCTCGATGCCTAAGGCTTCGAAATTATGGAGCAGGAGCGGCGACGCGTCGTTGCTGCTACAAAATGTCGCGCTACACTCCCCGCTGCTGGAAAATACCTGGGACTTTTCCCTCTTACACTCGTTTCTTTGTAGCATTCAGCTATTCGTTATTCGTAATACCCATAATCACTGGCTGTCGATCGCCGCATCGTTCATTGCACTAAGGAAGGACTTGTCTCATCGCTATCATGTATCCTTCGGTTTTCATACAATCATTTCTCCTGGTCGCGTCAATCATCCCTAACACAGCCGCACAAAGCCTCTACAACTCAATCACCGATCCAATTAAGCGCGCTGAATTCGCCCTTTCTACGCTCCAAATTTGGTACAATGCCGGAACAGGTCTCTGGGACACAGCAGGGTGGTGGAACGGAGCCAATGTAATGACCATGATTTCAAATCTTGCAAAGAGTGATCCAAAGAACGCACAACTGCAGAATCTTGCTACAAGAGTTTTTGCAAACACGCTACTGCAGGCTCCCGCGAAGAATCCACAACCAGGTGTCGAGAATGAGGCCAAGAGGAGAAGAGACGTTGATCCCGGCAATGGCACATTTGCACTACTTAACGAGACCGGCACAGAATCCGGATACTCGAAGAGTCTTAACCCAGATGGTATGCACGAACCTGTTACGATATACCCCGCCGACTGGGACACCAATGATGGGCAGTATGTTGACGTCCAGAGCTTGCCTAGCTTCGCATCCGAGTCAAAGGACGTGGCAACTCAAGCTGCTCTGGCTACCACACCAGACCCTGAGGATTGGCTCGATGGCTTCTACGACGATGACCTCTGGTGGGCGCTCGGGTGGGTTGGTGCCTACGATGTCACAAGGAAGATCGAATACCTCCAATTGGCGGAAGGAATCTTCGGTCAAGTTACTAAGGCCTGGCCAACACGCTGCGGCAGTGGTGGAATCTACTGGAATTGGAAAAAGGAATACATGAACGCCATCGCCAATGAACTTTTCTTGTCGACAGCGGCGCACCTTGCGAACCGTGCCGAGAACAAGGACACATACGTCGAGTGGGCGGAGTTGACGTTGAACTGGTTCTTGAACAGCGGCATGATCAACGAACGAGGCACCATCAACGATGGGCTGACTGAAGATTGCAATAACAACGGTTTCGTGAGTCCTTCATTTGTTTGGTCTGCATGGATATGAATTAACAATCTCCAGCAAACATGGTCCTATAATCAAGGCGTTATCCTCGGCGGCCTCGTGGAGCTGAACAAAGCCGCGCCCAACGACACCTACCTCCCGCTTGCGACCAGGATCGCCAAAGCCGCCATTACTGAGCTTTCCGACGACGACGGCATCATTCACGATGGCTGCGAGCCCAATTGCGGCGGTGATGGCAACCAGTTCAAGGGCATCTTCATGCGCAATCTGCAGCTTCTCCATGAAGCGGCGCCGGATGATGTGTTTGCCGAGTCGATTCGGCAGAATGCGGATGGTATCTGGAAGAATAACAGAAATGAGGAGCAAGGGAATACGCTGAGTGTAATCTGGTCGGGGCCCTTCATTGATCCGGCGAATGCGAGCACGCATTCGAGCGCGATGGATGCGCTTGTTGCTGCTATATCTCTGTGATTGGAATCGCGGAGTCAAAGAGTAGCAGGGTAAAGAATGAATTCATGATCGCAATAAGTGATCGCCGTTTCTATGGTCGTAGATGATCAACCAAATATCATACCATCCAATAACTTCGCGCAGCCGTTCATTCATAAGATTGTCATGTCCTCCTCTTTTCGCATTACTTGTTCGCTCCCAAAAATTTGACCGGAATCAGCTTCGCTCCATTCAAATAATCGAACTTGCCTACCGGAACACCCTTGTTCCTGAGCAAATCATACATTGTCGTAACATGGAACCAGAAGTATGGATGCGCCTGCTTGACCACGTGCTCGAAAGCAGGAAGTCGCGTCTCGATCGGCCCGTTTGGGGCGTTCTTGCCCACGGTAATCACAACCTCCTCGTCCTCCCTGCCATCGAACAGACCAGCATCGAGGCTTTCGAGGTATTCAGCCGTGCTCTCAACGCGCGCGACAAGCTCGGCAAAAGTCTTCTGATCGTCGGCAACGCTCATGGTTGGGGCGGAGGGGTTGCAGCGTTGCACGATGTCCTGCGCCGTGGCGGAGAAGCGGTACACCTGAAAGCGGAAATCGCCCATGTCAGGGTAGAAACGTGCACTCAGATAATCCTCAGGATCGATGTTGTTCTCTTTGGCGTGTGCTTCGCCTTTACGGAGGACAGCGGCGGCATTTCTGAGGCCGACGATAATGGGCGTGATGGCTATCGCATGGAGTGACTTCGGTGCCATGGTGTTTGTTAAAGTGTCCCGTGAAAGGATCAGGATTGAGTGTCTTATAGAAGGACTGCAGAAGTTGATGAGCTGAGGAGTTGATTGTTGGTGCGCGCAAATGAGGTTAATCTATACTCCTCTTTTCAGGCACTCATGTTTCTGGCATATGTCGGTGAAGTCGGTGCATCGGTCTGCCCGCTCGTGTCGGCGTGTTTGTTCATCCGTGTAGCATGGGTGTGGCGCGGGTACTCAAAGCTGCGCATTGGTCAAAACGAACCCGGTGGAGTCGGAAATCCGAACTCCTGCTGACATGTCCGATCCGTTGCCGGACAGTGTAGGTCGTGTGACTAATCAAGAGTACTGATATCGGTCCGAGACGATCTCAGTGTGTGTAAGATTACTATGGTTTTTATATTGTAGACTCCTGCGATGATTCGCTTAGGCTAGGGAAGCCTCGGTCCGGAAAAGCGTACTTAGGCCTCCCTCCGCTATTGACGTGTAAAGTGCTTCAATCTCCAGCATGTAGAGGTTGGTTGTAGCGTGTCGTTGAACGGTATCTTTCAGTCCCATTGCGAAGGGTTTCTCTTGTTTCGCAAAAATTATGTATCGCTGCTCCAGTTGGCCAGAAGAGTCCGCTACATCGTTCGCCCTGCTCGCCTGCGGCCAAATTTCTTTGATCAGAGCCTTCTGCCTTGACACGTCTTCAGTATAGTGCTGTGTGTGCAGCTCGATAATCGCTGCAGGGTTGTCCTTGCCCGTACCCACGAGTATACAGGCGTGCACCTTCGGATGCGCGGCGATCAATCGTTCGTGCAGCATCGGGTTGAACTTTGAGCCATTCTTGAAGACTATGATATCGTCCCTTCGGCCCTCGTGTTTCCAATGGTATGGCTTCGTCGGATGTTTTGAGAACAGGTCGCGCATTGAGTATTCGAGCAGGTGAGGAAAGACCTTGAACACCCCTTGAAACTCTGCGCATTCTGGCTTTCGGACGTAAACAAGTTCGAAAAGATCAGCGACGGGTCGCATCTCTATTCCATTCAGGATAGGATTGATGCAAACGAATGACCAATCATCCGGATCAGTGATATGCTGTACCATGGTAACAGTTTCGGTCGATGCCATCAAGGACACAAGTGGGACGTATTGAGCCACAACATCACCGGCGTCTTGTGAAAGGGACCCTATCTCATATTAGCGTAGATATGGCGAGGCGATGGAGCGGTGATTACCTCCAACGTACGCGATATGCTTCAGCGATGGCAGCTTCACTAGAACACTGGGTTTTGTTGCAAGCTCTTCCAGCGTTGCAGGTATACAACTCGCCGAGTCTATGTCCGCATATTGTATCATTTCGCCCAAGATTTCCGCAGTGGCCTGTTCAGGTGGGCCGAGAACTGTGGTTATGTTACTGAAGCAAACATCCGTGATACCTGCACCTATCCCCGAGCTCGAAGAAATTGGCCAAGCCAGGTAGTTGCGGCGCCGACTGTCAAACAATTCGCCCCAAACAGATGGCTTGCCATCCAGAGGAACGACGAGGTGATGCCGGTCTGTCGTGCTAATCGACCAGTGCGTACAGGTAACTGGTGCAGGAAGCCCTGTAGATCCTGAGGTATGCATGACGAAACACGGGTCGTGCCTTGCTTGCTCAAAGGTTTTCCTGTATGGGAAGATAGCGCATGGAGAGTTGTCAAGAAGCGTAGCGAGCTCTGGTACTTGAACAGCTTCCATCCGATTCCGTTCGAGAATGCCTGATATGGGAAACCCAGCTGTGTGTAGCAGGACCGTACAATTGGTCTGTCGGATGAGGTTGGTATGTCCAGCCAGACTATTCCGATGAGAGCTGAAGAGCACCTGCTGCAATTCAGCACGTTTGAATGGCTGTGAATTTTCAGATCCATACCTTATGGCCTGTTTTCATGCTACCAGAGCGCGTCAGCTTTGTTCTTATGTCTACAATGCGAAGTTGGTCTGTAAAGGGACTTACGCGGCAACTATTATGATGAAAGTTCGGATATCTGGATATCCCATATACATAAGTGTTCTAAACTCAGAGCTCACACCGATTCTTCTCTGCAAGAAAAATGCCATCTTATTGACAGCATTCGCAAACTAGTCCCTTCAGTACTGCTCGATGGGAATCGTCTGTTACTTACATATCGCCAGCTGACATCTTGGAAGCCATGTTGCAAATTCGTATGACAAGCTGGGAATGAAAAACAAACTCGCTCTGGCTGTTGTCTTGCGTTGTCATCAACGATATTAGGTATTAGTCGTCTTCCATATAGCTTTGCGTTCGCAGAACTCAATACTGTATCCCAAAAGGCCATGAACAAAAAGCAGAGTGTGGAAGCTGCCCTCCAGTGTGTTCACCGAGCGGAAGTATAGAAGCGATGGTGGCAGGTGCTACGGCGTGAAACAACTGCACATCGCATCGCTACCAACTCCGTGTGATTTCACTGGTTGAGTAGTAACCAGGACGCCACTAGTTTTACATTTGTCCAGATCATAGGAAGCTGGTTTCGCCCGAGATTCGAGCCAGTCGACTAAGCAGCAGGTTACGGTGCCAATTTGCGTATCACTATGGACGATCCGTAAGATTTTGACGGCAGTTGCTGCTATTCAAGCCATACGTGAGCCAGTGGGCTCGGGACAAAGTGCGATATCAAGATCGTTACCTGGCAAGTCCCGTCGAGTGGGACGGCTTAGCGGAGTGTGTGTCCGGCAGCGGCTCAAGCGCCGCTGTCCTGCCTCCAGATCTCATCGGTGAACTCGGTAAACTTGCCCGATTCAAGCCTTGACCTGAAAATTACCACCAAATCAGTAGATTGCGCACACAATTCCGCGGGCATGCTGGATCTGCAATGGTCGCTACCCAACTTCGTCTCGACACAAATATAACTCGTATAGGTAGAACTGTCCAATGCCTGTTGTTCAGCAACCCGCTGACACGCCACAGCGGAACTACGGCACGCATTTAGGTTCGCCTTGAACTGCAAGGAATGTAAGACGGGTGATGGTTAGTTTAAGCATGCACTTGTGGTATGATTTTCTAGTCTCCAGATGCAGGGTCCTCATTAGGTACAAACGTTAATACTGCACTGTGACATGTGGAAGCCACGGTACTGGATAAATGTGGTCTTTCACCGAGGAGAATGGTCTGAAGGTAACGTCAAAATCCTGCCTGGTACCAGTATCTGGCATCCTCAGAGTCATCATCAACGCGTCATGAAATCACATAACGCGCTTCGTTGTGAGATGGATGCATCCAAGGCTCCCCAAAGGTAGGTTTGCTACTCGTATTCTGACACAATATAGACTTTGACTGCAGCGCCGCACTGGATCTTCCACGGGATCAGCTTTCGAAGTCTTCTGCGAGTTGTTTCTTAGCAGAGAGTGTAATCTCAATGCAACAAGATCTCGGCGCAAGGGTCTCTTGATCAAACAGCTCATCGTCTGCCTTTTCGTAATCTTCGGGCTATGTTTCATTACTTTTCACGAATCTTGTTCTGCTCAATGTTCTGTGCGGTAACAGAGCTATCTTGACTTTGATGTATCAGCCAGAGGAGATTCTCGTGCTGTAAGATCGATTTTGAAGACTTCTATTGGTTGCATTCTCTGCAGACTTTCAGTTGCTAACATATAGCTACTTGCTCTCCTTGGCCTTGGCGACTGTTGAGAATGGCCGCTCCATGTGAAAGGTTGGTCCATGCACTGACCGTCTTCTTTGCGTTAAGTGTTTCTTTGTTGTGGTGTTTGAAGACGTCTGCAATGTTCGGACTGAAAATTGCAGTTATTATCTGAAAAGCCTTGCTTCTCGTCTTATTGCGCTTGATGATATACGAAAAGTGAGAAGGACATGATAGCATACTATGGTTTAGGCGTGCCATTTCACTCTTTGATCACTGCCAAAGTCCATTGCAAACGCCAACGCGAGACATGAGGCTGGTCTTCGACCCAAGGCAAGGCTGAAGGATGGATACGAGCATTCCTCGTCGTTGCCAGAGCGATTGAGGCTGCGCGTGTAATAGTATGGAGAAGACGAAAGGCTGATCATGGAACACAGATACTGCGCTATGTTGGCAAAAGAAGGAAGCACACAGGGCCATGTCATTATGCTGAACACATGCCTCTAAGAGCGGTTCCGGTCTTCTGTGGTAGAAGTGGTGTCAACTCCAACCTATTATCAGCGAGAACACAAATTGCGATTCGAGACGTGATTCCAAGCATTGCGAACGACGAGGGACTACCCTAATTGACAGAGAAGCCTCTTTCAAACCACCAATCGTCGCCCGACTCAGTGTTCCAAAGCAATTCAGACGTACAAAGAGACTGCGTTTGATACTCTGAGCTCAGGCCCGCAATGCGGTCACCAACACGGCTCGTCGATCAACCTATGAAAAATAGGAGCTCTAGGACCGCTCGCGTGCACACCACTGCGCGTCGTCTCCCAATCCGACAGCACTCCATGGATATCACTTTGACATCGATGAAGAATGAATTCAGAGACCTTGAATATACTTGAACTGCATGGTTTGCTTGACATAACAAGGTCAACCGTTAGTTCCACTTTTGTAGCTTTTCAATCCTACGTGACACCCTGAATCGGGGAAGGCTGGACGCAATCAATGTGGCCTTCATACAACCTAGAAGCTCGCAAAGCTTTCGCATTCGAGCACCGTCTCGTGTGACATGGGCTGTGCCGCGGAAATTCTGTCTCGAGCATATACTGCTGCAGGCAGATAAAAGTACTACCAACTACAAATCCCAGTGCGCTGCGTTATGCGCAGCCGGATTCGCACACCCTCAATAGCATACTAATTGAGCTGTATTACGGTGAATAACCGAAGAAACTGCGAGAGGTAGAACATAGATCGCAATGGCGCCCCGGGTGGGAAAGGTGTACAGAACACCGTCTGATCTGACCAAAGGACCTCGAAGACCAGGCTGGAAAAACTACGTCAGACATTGAGCGTACTGCGATTCTTTGCGAGTTGTGAGGCCGAGTCGCTCCAGCCGACAGGCGGTGCGTGACAGAGCTTCAAAAGTAAAAAGCTGCAAAGATGGTTGCAGCAATTTTCAAGGTACATGTCACTGCACTGTCACTCACGGCTTCGCAAACGCAAGGCAAGGCAAGGTAAGCATCAAGCATGACAAGAGCATCATACGTGGACCCTTCATCGTGGCTCAGCAGGCTAGAGGCTTATTGCAGGATCTGACGCGAGTAATTTCTCCGCAACGAATTGATTTGACTGGGTGGAGCATGCCTCAGGTACCGCATGAACGCCCACAAATCATCAGTTGAGACTCGAGTCCAGATTTAGCAGCGGCCTCCAAATGCGGTCGAGAGCCGGGCGAGAACAGGAGAGTGACAGAACGGCAGCGATTGAAGGGGGTATGGTCGCGTTCGGCGAAGTGTTTGCCGGTGGGCCAAAGTTGGGATGGATCTCCTGGCCCGAAAACGTCGAAATGCAGGGTCTTATCAGGGTGCTTGACGCAGCAGGCTACCATGGGCACAAGGCGGCGCTGGAAAACGCGTCAAGCAGTTCCCCAGCAGGTCTCGGGTATATTTGGCTGTCCTCGCCATTAACTCCCCACCAGCGGGCCCTGTCTCGGTACTCGAGTTGTCCTTTTTACGCTGCCCTGACTGGGTTGCTCTGTTGAGGCGCTCCGCCTGCCTAGCCCAAGTCCGCTCAGCGGCTGCCCCGGAAATCGATAGCGGCCCTGGCAGGCACAGCCGTTGGACTCGGCCCCTCGCAGTCGCAGTCGCAGTGCAGCTTCAGCGCGCGCTCTGCTGCTCGTCTCCTTCACGGCTCCGACGTCGCCAGCACCAGCTGTGTCTGTCCTCGCACAGCTTCTGTTCGCTGTGCGTTTGCAGACGGGCCCTGCCAAACGAAAAGGCCGGCTGCAGCCAATCGCCGCGCCCGTCGTTCACTTCGCGGCAGCTGAAACAAGAGCAAGGCCACTCTGCGTCCATAACAACCACAGACTAGCCCCCTGCTGCACTCGCCAACGCCATCTCCACCTCCGGGCACTGAGCACCTCCAGCCTGACCGCCTGCAGCCAGACTATGCCTTCTCGCAGCTCGCCCCCATGACTGCCGCACATATCTCGTCCTCGCCCGCAGCGCAGGGCGATTCGCACCACGACGAACTCCTCCAGCGCCTCGAAGCCATAGAACTGCGCTCGACGACCCGCTCAGCACCAGCGAGCACCGCCCAGCCCTCCAGCAAGCCCTCGCCTCCGCCCAACCAGGACGACGAAGACCAGGACGAGTCCCACTCCGCCGCCCACCAGACTCCCAGGGTTCCTTCACGCCGGCACACCGCGCAGACAGGCGCGCTCCCTGGAAGCAGCGAAAGCATGGGCGAAGCCAACACACTCGCCTGTCAGATGAGCAACGTTTCAGACGAGAGCATGGCATCGCGGCGGCCCTCTACGCCTCGCTCGCAGACAGATCCTGCACACGGCAGCACTCCCACATACCAGACGCAGCCACGCAACCGGTCACCATATGCGCGCACTCATCTGCGCTCCCAGAGCGGCCACAGTGCGCTCGCTCCCCTTATGACCAGAGCCTACTCGCTGCCCATTGTTGTGCAAAGTACGACAGGGCAACAGCAGCCCCCTGGACGCCTCACGCTCTCGCCCTCGCCGATGCCACTCGACCGCCCCTCGTCGCCACTACGCTCGCCCAAGCCACGAAGCCCACGCACAACTGAGCCTCGCCTATCGACTACAGGCATGCAGGAACGATACGGCTCTGGCATACGTCCAGCTTCTGTGGGCTCCTTCGAAGGAGCCCCTAGCGTCTGCGACATTGCTGAGGACGCAGAGCTCGAGCTCACGCCTCGCGCCGCTAGCAGCAGCATGTCTGGTCTTTACAGCAGCACAAGCTCATTGTCCAGGCGCAGACGACCTGCGTCTCCCCTCTACCACGTCGCTATTCCTTTTGGTGCACCGCCAACCAGTACTCCTTCTGTCAGTACGCCAACATCTGCCGCTTCCTCGCCGATGCTAGCGCCTTCCAAGTTCAACGAGCACTACCCCTCCTCCTTCGCATCTTCGTCTGTCCCATCTACGCCGACCTCGATGCGCTCCCGCAGTCCTTCCATCTCGTCCCTCGAAACCATAGAAGACAGCCCTGACGCCGAGGACATGGCTCTTGAAGCAGAGCGCATTGCACAACTGAAGGCAGCGGCTGACCGTGAAGATGGTGGCGAGCCTCGTCGATCCAGTCTGGACGTGCCCGAGGGCCGTGGTCGCAGCTTTAACTTTGGCAAGAGAGATGCCAGAAAGCGGTGGAGCGTTTGCGGTGGTGAACGACGTGTAGACCTCTCGCTCGGCACGGTCTGGGAGGACTAAGTTCTGCATGTTTAGCGCCCAAATTGCTTGTGTGGCTTTGTGCCGCTCATACGGTGCATTGTTGGAAGTTTTTGCATCACAGCATTATAGGCGTTCTGATCTTCCTTAGCTTGGCGTTATCTGCGTTTGCTTCCTGTAGGCGGTCCGGCAGTCTCTCTTTCCGTCCACAACATCCTTCACGTCTCTCCACACTCTCTGGGAATGACCTATGGAGTCTTTGCACGCGCCTGGTATGATACCTTCACGACAGCTTACGTCGCCCCCAGCAAGCATGATACCCTCCTCACTATGGAGCTCTGAATTTAAATAGCAAGTACCAAATATGCCGGGTTTCGGTTCATGTCCGCCCTCGTTAATAGTAAATGTTTGGCAAAGTTCGGCGCTTCTTGCTCGCTTCGTGTCTTACGTGCATGACTCCGCCCTTGTGTTTTACCGTAGCCATATGCGGTAATCGCAACAGTTGCCTAGCTGACCAATCAAAACGATGCGCCGCGCTCTGACATCACACATTCAGGAAGGCTCTCTGGTGGGGTTGAATTCCCTTCTAGAGAAGAGCTGGCCAGAATTGCCCAACAAAAGTCTTATGCGGCGAGACATCTGTATAAGAATCCAGACTTGCATTTTCCAGCAGCGACATCACTTGTCACATCCTTTCACAAACCGCAGCACTTCCTATAGTCAAAATGGCACCCATCAACTTCGGCATCGTTGGCACCAGCTGGATCACAGACTCCTTCATCGAGTGTGCCCAAGCTACCGGCAAGTGGAATCTCGCTGCTGTCTACTCTCGCACAGAAGAGTCGGCGAAGAGCTTTGCTGCGAAGTACGACAGCCAGAAGGTCGAACTGTACACCGACCTGAACAAGCTCGTCAATGACTCAAATTTGTCCGCCATCTACATCGCCAGCCCCAATATCTTGCACTACGAACAAGCTAAGCTTGCCTTGAACGCCAGGAAAAATGTCATTCTAGAGAAGCCATCGTGCAGCACGGTTCCGGAACTGGATGACCTGTTCAAGATTGCTCGCGAGAAGGATGTCTTCCTCATCGAGGCCTTCCGCCACATTCAAGAAGCCAACTTCAAGACCTTAAAGAAAGCCATAAAGGATCTGGGTCCTATTTTCGGGGCCTCAATCACCTACGCGCAATACTCCTCACGCTACGAGAAGGTCCTGGCTGGGGAGACCCCGAACATCTTCAACCTAGAGATGGGCGGCGGCGCCCTCGTCGACCTAGGCGTGTACTGCGTTTCAGCAGCCGTTGACCTCTTCGGTGCACCAAAAGACGCGAAATACTGGCCTAACATCGTCGCTACAGGCGCAGACGGCGGCGGTCGACTTATCATGGATTACGGCAACTTTGTCGTCCATCTGTGCCATAGCAAGACCTACAACAGTGATGCTCCGTCAGAGATTTACGGAGAGAAGGGCACACTTATCGTCCCCACAATTACAGATATCGAGACAGTCACGCTGTGGAGTCCCAAGACCAAGACGAGGCAGCAGCTTGCTGGCCCGGAGACGAGAGTCAAGCTTAATCTGCAAGAGGAGGCTGAGGAGTTCGCGAGGGTCATTAACAGTAGGGATCGCGAGGCGGAGAAGCACTATGAGACTCTTTCACGGGAGATCCTGAGGGTCTTGGAGAAGGTCAGGAAGGATAATGGTTTGCTGTACCCTGGTGAGAAATAAAGCATTCATTTGGTAGTCTTTGATTCATTGATATGTTCAAGGGGACACCTTGATAGATAGATGTTGAATCTATTTTTTACACAAGGGTTCAGTCACTTGTTGCATACCTAAGCGATGCCACATATCTCGGTCGTCACAAGAGTCCAGATGTACCCACCGAAGAAAAAAATCGAACGAGGGTTTGCACTTGCAAACCGTCGTAGGGTTCGATTAAGTCTGTCAGATTGCATTGTTACTGACCGCGCACTGACGGTCGCTCCCGAATTGTCCATGACAAACACTTGATGCGGACAAAGGTCAGCCATAACGCCACATCGTTTGACGTTCGATAGTAAAGCAAAGAACTGCAATCACATTATTCCGCCAGCCCCGTCCATAGCACCATTACCACACAACAGCTCTACAGCCACTTACAACATCAACGGGCGATGTCTCCATTGTCTCTTTCACATTCATCATTACGAGACTTTCGACGTTCATGTATCACCCACCGCTCATCCGCAGGCATGATCGAGCGATCGATCTACGGTACTATTATGCCTCCCTAACAGTTGTGGCTGCGGCAAGACCGGTGGTGCCACACCTATCATGCGTCTCAATAGCGTTATCAGGGCTGCCTAGACACACCATTCAGCAGAGACTTTCAAAGACAGACCATCATCATAAGTGTAACCTGCTCGGGTCTGGTCCCGCGCCTTCACAGCTCTGTGTAACCTCGGCACCACCTTAGTTTCCGTATAGACATCTTGGTCCCCACATTCAATCGGACCAGAACGATGCAAACGGTCATGAGCTAGTGGGAACGTGGAGCCTCGTGCGGACCTGCGCAAGCCCGCGTACTGTCGGAATCCCCGGATGCTATGCATGTCATCTGCAATAGGCAACCATCGAGGGGACGCATGATGTTGTGCGACTAGCGAGTAAAGGCAGAAGGGAAACAGGCGTCCTTGAGACGCGCGAAATTAGTTGTGAGGGGAAACCATGGTAGACATGGCGACTTAGATGCCTGCGGTGTCCTAAAGCAGTGCGAGGAACATGGCCTACATAACTCCTGAGCAAAGGGAGAGAGCGCTCAAACGTGCATCACTGATCGAGCTTCAGCCAAAAGTGTCGTAATACCCAACTGTCAGTGAGGCTTAAGTTCCTGCTTGGTGTTGCGAGGGAGGGCAGCTCGAGACGGGCCAGAAAAAGGTGGGCGTTTCGTGCTTCAGTCTCCAGCACTGAACTAGGCTGTCATTATCCTGCACTCCTACAGCATGGATGCAATAACCGCAGCGCCGCGGCAGACAACAAGCGTCTGATTTTGAACAATTCCAGGTGAAGCATGCAAAAGAGTCCACGCGTTTGCTCTTTCCATATGCAGCCGCATCTTCACCCAGCAATTAGGTTCAAAACTAGTTCACCGCGCTAGTCCTACGCACCTGGCAGCAGTAGGCCAATCAATGCGTCCCAAGAATTCCTCTCCCAAACGGCCACCATCTCAGTGCGAAAATGCACCACAAGCGAGCAAACCCAGTGCTCTGAGGGACCAACAATTACGACTGGCGATAAAAACTTCAGGGTAACTGGTCCGCGGCTTCTTCACAAATGGAGACATTCAGGCGGCCCATAGCCGCCACGCTTTTACCACCTTGTCTACATCCGTGGTGCTTCTTCTTGACTTATTGAAGCCAGTCTGGTAAGCTTCGCAACAACTCCACCTACACGTCAGTCGCTCGGTCATCAGCGTGTGAAGACAAAGAAAACTGGTGTATGCGGAGCCATGCGCCTGTCTGACAACTGGTTGTACAAACGCGCGCGGACGTATTCACCCTTCTCTTGAGGCTTGGACGCATGTCACAAGCTGTCTGGGCTGATTTGTACTGCGAGTACTTATACCGCGTGCTCCCGGACGTTGATCAGCGGTATCACCAGCTTCACAAGCTCCTTCCACTAGATTCTTGCAGCGATGCATGCTACTTACCTTTCTCTCTTTGCTGCCCTAGCAGGCTCTTCGGATGCCTTCTTTCGCATGTCCTGTCCAGGTCGGATTGTGAGGACGCGACTCGATCCCATTGTCACTCCGGAACGGGTTTCTGGTCACGTACATACTATCTCGGGAGGAGCTGCTTTCGCACCTACTATGACCTACGAGGGGATGCGAGCGTCGAACTGTTCGTCATGTACTATCAAGGTAAGTTTTTGCACAATACCCACAGCCGACTGTTTTTGATATCTTCCAGGAGGACATGTCGAACTATTGGACACCTCAATTATACGTTAGATTCAAAAACAATACTTTCATGCCAGTCCCTCAAGTCGGCGACCGCGACGACACGACCGGTGGCATGGTTGTCTACTACCTGCAAAGACGCGGTAACGATCCTAATGAGAAACTCCGTGCCTTCCCCGAGGGCTTCCGCATGGTAGCCGGCGACCCCTTCGCAAGAAGCTTCAGCAATACACTCGCCGCAAAAGCAATCTCATACGCGTGTCTCGGCGGTCCCAATCTACCTGAGACAAACAACATGCCCAACTTCAACTGCCCCGGAGGACTCCGTGCTCAAGTCTTTTTCCCTGCGTGCTGGAACGGCAAAGATGTCGACACCCCCGACCACAAATCCCACATGTCTTACCCCTTGGGCCAGGAGTACAACACGGGTGCCTGCCCGCCCGAGTTTCCAGTGCACATGATCTCCCTCTTCTACGAGGTGCTATACGATACGGCGCTCTTCCTCGACCAGTGGGACGGCGACAAGCACCCTTTCGTCTTCTCCCAGGGTGACGCAACCGGGTACGGATACCACGGTGACTTCATCAATGGGTGGGACGTCCCGACGCTGCAGCGGGCGGTCGATGAATGCACCGACGACTCCGGACTCGTGGAGCGGTGTCCAGCCGTGACGCAATTCAGCGGGGAAGAATGCCAGGCCTGTCGCATCCCAGAGGGCGTGGTGGAAACGAACGACGGGCTCCTCGACGACCTCCCCGGCTGCAACACCCCTTCGTACGGCCCCGATCGCGCAGTCCCCGGACAATGCAATGATAATGCCACCCTCGGCGTCCGCGGCACAAATTATATCGACCTCACTGCCACACACGCTTGGTCCTACCTCGGCTGTGGGCGAGACAACATTGGCGAGCGCGCCCTCAACGGCTCCTCGTTCGCGCGGGATTCAACAACAGTTCAGTCGTGCGTCGACTTTTGCAGCCAGCGGGGGTACACGCACGCGGGCCTTGAGTACGGCCGTGAGTGCTTCTGCGGTAACGGCGTGAAGGATGGGTACGCGCCACGCGAGGGATTCATGGGGAACTGCGTTATGAAATGTATAGGGGACGAGTCGCAGATCTGTGGTGGCTGGGCGGCGATGAGTGTGTATCGGAAATGCGAGGCGGGTGAGACATGTAGAAATAATGAGGCGTTTGGCCTTGCGCCCAAGGTACAGGCGAGAGGCGTGGAGGGAGGCGCGGAGAGATTGACTCCGGAGGCGTCAAAGTCGGGGTTGCGCGCGCATGCGAGGGAGACTGTGAGGGATTGAAAGCATGGACGCTGTCATTATCGTCCTGATCTGGTCCGAACAAGCCATCGGCATTGTGATAGTTCTGACGAGTGGGCCAGTAGACGCTTGATGCTCAAGCTATTTCTCAATTTATACTTACTGTACCCTTCATGGCCACAATAGTCTGGGTGCGGTGTTATGCACTTCGTATCCGGATGTTGTGGCGATCGAGTGATGCGGCTAGTAGGCTGTTGAGCGATTCCGTGCAAGCTCGATCAATGCGTGACTTGAGGACAGATGTCCCAGCTGGTACGCCTAGCGCTGTCAGTGGTTCAAGAAGGCCAAGCATTGTCAGGAAACTTCCAGAAAGCAATGCATTCGTTTCTAAGCGGAATGAGATTGAAAGAGACCCTAGAATACACGCCGTCAAATGAATCGCATTTGCCGTCCCTCGACTCCATTATCTACTCTTCCCCCCTCCACGCTCGTGTCGCTCAATTTCCCAGGGGTGTGGCTGGACACCGATAAGAAGATACACAAAAGGTAGACGTACAACATGCCGCGCGTGCTCTTCATTTCATGAGCGCCATGCGAGATGTGACTGTGTGGTATATGTGTCGAGCCAAGTGGTGCCAATATTCGTTCGATGCAGGTGGGTTGTCGTTGGCTGCTGTTGTGGTTCGCGCTGCGCATTTACTGGCAGACACCCTCGGCACCCTTGGAGTTCATGAGAAGGGCAACAATGAGACCGTAAAGACCTGAGAAATAAGTTAACGGGCGCTCTTGACATAACCAACTGTGTGACCTACCCAAGACTTCGGCGAAAATGAGGATCAGAATCATTCCGACGAACAACCTGGGCTGCTGGGCAGTTCCTCGTACACCAGCGTCACCGACAATACCAATGGCGAAACCAGCGGCCATACCCGACAGACCGACAGAGAGACCTGCACCGAGCTGGATAAAGCTGGTGAAGAGGGAAGCCTCCTGTTTCAGACCGTTGGAGATCAAGACAGAGACAACGAGACCGTAGATACCAATAATACCAGCCATGACGACGGGGATAATGTCTGCACCGCATTAGTCTTGTCCAAGTCGCGGAAGACTGTACAGTGTCATTGCGCTCGCTTCGAGGTTGTGAAACGTACTCTTGACGATCAGGTCAGGGCGGAGGACACCCATGGCGCTGACACCAACACCAGCCTTGGCGGTACCGTAGGCGGCGCCGAAGCAGGCGAAGACGATGGCTGATGTGCAGCCCATCGCGCCGAAGAAGGGCTGGGGAAGGTCAGTACATATCGACCATGTGAGCGGTGCTGCGAGCGATGTATCGAGACATGACGATGGCGGTAAGTCGCCGTCACGCTGTTAACGGCCGAGAGGCGAAGCAGAGGCGTTGTCGTTGTCGAACTTACAGCATATACGGGGCTGGATGGTCGTATTAGCTACTGTTCTTCACCTGATATGCATTGAAACATTCCCAATGTCGCAGGCAAGTTTCCAGCTTCAAGCTTATCGCGGAGAGACAAGCTCGAAGCTGGCTGCGGCCTGAACAAGGAGAGCTCCACGGGCACTCACCAAGACTCCGAAACCATTTTGGCGGTTGTGTGATGTATCAACGGGCGGTCGAGAGGACGGTCTTGATCGTTGATGAAATGGGCGGACGGGGTGGATGCAGCGACGGAGGCGTTGAAGTGTCGATGGCAGTGGTGACGATGTTGGCGAAGACTGCTGCGGTTGGCGGTTTGGCGCTAGAGCTGCGTCCGTCTTAGCCGCATCACGTGGCAGCTTCACGTACGCCAAGCCGGTTTGCTGACTACGCCAAAAAATGTTCGGCTCACCGTTCCTCGGAGTGTAGTGAACTTTTACGATTCACCTCTCCCTTCCAACACCCTCACCACATACCCGCCGGGCGAGCAAAGCAGTGAACCTACGGGCGAGCTAAGCAGTGAACCCTAATCCAACCCACACTTCGCATAAAATCGACGAAATGGCGGACACCTCGTAAGTCGCTCCTCGCAATCGCACCCAGCTGCGCAGACAACTAATATCGCCTCCAGTGCTGCATGGCCTCAGGCCGACCAGGCTCTCTCACAGGAGATCCTCGACCTCGTTCAGCAGGCGACCCACTACCGCCAGCTTAAGAAGGGCGCCAAGTACGTTCCACATCTCCCATGCGCGCGAAAGCCATTGCTAACAAAGCCACAGCGAAGCCACCAAGACCCTCAACCGCGGTATCTCTGAGATCATCGTCCTCGCTGCCGACACCAGCCCCTTGGCTATCCTCCTCCACCTGCCCCTCCTTTGTGAGGACAAGAACGTTCCTTACGTCTACGTTCCCTCCAAGATGGCCCTTGGCCGCGCCTGCGGCGTCGCCCGCGCTGTCATCGCCTGCTCCATCACCACCAACGAGGCCTCTGACCTGATGGGCCAGATCCGCACCCTCAAGGACAAGGTTGAGAGGCTCCAGATCTAAGCGCACATGGTTTGCTAGATTGGAGAGTTGCAAGCTTTTGAATTTTGAATGGGCTATGGAATGATAATGACCAGATGCTTGGGCTGAGATATCCTGGGTAGCTCTGCGCTTAGCTCGAGAATGAAGTGCTGGACGTCGTTTGGCACAGACTCTAATCAAACAATCGAAATCGCTTCCAACATATAATCGTGCATTACCGCTTATAGTATCTGAACAAGTTGAGTGCGCATGAGATATCTCATATTGCTAGAACAGGGTCTATAAACTCCACGGTAAGGGCCGATCACCATCAAGGCGCGCATCTGAGCAAGGACGGGAAAGTATAATTGAAGACGAGTGGCGTGCGATAGGACCATATGCAAGAATCTAACGCGCCGATTCAACACTACCCATGGCCCCAGATAGACGAGATTTCCAAACAAACCAGCACCAGAAGACCCGACACACGTACAAAAGCCACCTCTATGCCCAATGACCGCTTTCCAAGGCACTCATCGCATCTCGTACGCATGATCTTCAAAGGGTTCGAAGGACAGACTGATGCCAACCCTATCATTGACAGAACTTTCTGAGGTCTGGTTCGATGGAAGTAGCCCCAAAAGACTGTGTAGCCTCAGCACAGCTATGCAGGACAACGTTTCTGATCAGGCAAAAGTGGTTCTTCTGACAGCGGAAGCCTCAGATTGATACAAAAATTCCCTGAAGGAGTTCTCAACCAAGCCTCTAAGATTTTCATTATGAGCGGGCAGCTTATAAACGACGTGTCTAACTACATAATTAGTTCCACAGCACCAATAAACTCCATTACTGTGAGCGAGTTCTAACGTTTGATTGTCTTCTCTTGGTTCTACACCACCATTGTTGTGCTCCAATTCCAGCTTCTGATCGTCTTCGCGTTCTTCTGTATCATGGCCCCGTTTGAAGCAGCATATGTCTCTGGTCTGTTCGTGTCAAAGGGTTGATCATCAATAGCGTCTTTTCGAATTCTGCTGTGCCAACGTGGTCTTGCTCGCTTGATGCAGACATGTGCCTCATTACTGTCTATGCTTTGCAGTCACGGAACATTGATAGCAGGAGTTGTGCTGATCTCTTCCAGGACGCTCGTTTCTGCCACAGCGGTATCATTCGGGTATGGGCCAACCCCATAAAACTAGACATTCGCGTAGGCCCAACGTAAGAAAGACCTCTGCTCGGCTGCTGATAAATCTCCCATCCAGCGGAACGACCAGTATTCGGCTGGATGCCGGCCAATTTGTGATCGCCATCTCCTCAAAAGCGATATGTTATTAGGCAGCGAGTGAGTTGGATGCGGGCACATTTGCTCGTGTACAACCAGAGATCCCATATGGGTGTACTTGCGGCACGTAGCCACGGCCGTGTGTGTTGCAGAATCGTCGTTTTCCGGGCCAATAGTACAGGATCACCAATGGGAAATGTGATGCTCCCAGTGAAGCATGAACCTCCAATCCCGTTCTCGACGCCCAAAGGGACGGTTACAGCAGAGTGAAATGCGGCAATAAGGTCCGAGCCAGGAACTCCCCGATCGTCACGTTAGGTCTCGGCGACGTATTCACCTTGACGAGGGACGAAACGCGTAAACTGCAAAGTTGCAATGAGACCCGGTATCGCAAATGACCTTTTAGGCGTGCCACTAGCCTGTTAGGTCGATGGCCAACCAAGAACAATATTAGGAGTATTATCGTGGCCATGTTACGATCGTACTGTGTCACGGATGCCTCCAATGCCAAAATTAAATTTCTGTAAGTCTAAGAGTGGAAGTTCTTGAAGCCGTGTTGTTGTGAACCACTCCCACTTTCTTTGGGAGCTGGGCTGGGAGACAACAGCAACTAGCGTGGCTCGGAGGATTGTAGAGAGAGCTGTAAGGCAAGCGTTCAAGTTGACTCTCTTACCCCGAATAAGGGGTGGCTTGCCATCATAAATTGCCAAAAGAACAGCAATAGCAACAATGAGACCAATAGCCATATGCATAGCAATAGAGACGAGTTTCTAAATCCAGTTCCGAGATATTCAATAAATAAGCATGGTTGTTGGTGGTTCCGTGGTCTTCATCGAGATCTAGCTTGGAAAGAACTCTGTCGGGATGTCAACATGTCTACCAGTCATACCGTGAGCCTTGCACAGCGTTGTCTTTCTGCATTTCAGGTTGGAACGACAGGAATAGCACAGCTTTTAGGAAATACCGACGCGTCATAGGACAGTTCACTTTGATGCAATATTTCCGAAAGGAGGGTCTCCTGCAAGTGCTGAAGTTTTAGCCTGATTTTTTTGCTTTGGAGGCCTCTCAGTGGGTTGCAGCCGTTGCAAATTCGCACCATGTGCAATTCCAACGGCATGTTTAGAGCCGAATTTCATTAGTTGCAACTCCGGAGAACATTCCAGCGCCAGAAATTCGGTGATGCCGTATGCGTCGAATCAGCACTGATATGAAAAGCTAGCCATCTTGTTCCGTAACTCTAATATTATGAATACGATAACAACAGGCTACTTACTAATTCCTTTCTAGTCTAGTCATTATCTTCAAGAGCGACCGACTTGCAGAATCTGCTGCTTGCAAGATGATCCATGAATACGAGATCCTACGTTGAGTTTGAGTAAGTCAAAGTGATATAGCGACAGGCCGCCATTACATGGCACCAGAAATTTCGGTCTTCCTTAACGGCTATTAAATCGCCTATTGGCTGTATAGACATCGTTCTACCTTGTGTCATTGGTTTAGCTTGCAAGGACATAGTCGAGGGCTGGGGGTTGACTTCATAATTGAGGGAACGGCTCAGAATTGTCTCCGTCACTATTAAAACATGTTTCTTTTGCAGATACGAATGGAGCAGGCGGCGGCGCTTCTTCGTCGAAATTGTCATCATAGATAAATGTTCCAGAATGGGTGCGACTTTCTCTTCATCCGTATTGTCAAGAAACTCTGACATGATCCAACCCGTCAAAGGCTGAACAGTGTCCAATACTGAGACATCAGCCAACTGACTGGAGGAGACCCGAACCTTCAAGAATCCTGCAAGGAGCTCAGAGCAGTACAGTTCCATTTGATCATTCACTGTAATAGTGAATGGAATGAGGCATCACCACTAGGTATCAAATCAGTAGGCCAATACTTAATATTGGACGTCAGCAAAAACGCATCCTTTCCTATATACCCGCTTGTCTCCGGCAAACACTTGCTATTTTTGTCCCAGAAACAAAGATGCCCATCCGGAAATCCACTGTGAACCACAGTCTCCGTACAAGGCCCCATGATCTGCGAATGCTTGAGATTTTTGCATAAACCAGACAGTACACTACAATATAAGACAGAGAATAAAAAGTAATAAACTGAACATAGAAGAAGAAGGCATGGGGCAAGAAACAGACATGTTGATGAAAGGAAATTTCAGAAACAAGAAAAAGCTCTGGTTTACTCGCTGTTCTGACGACAAATGATTCATTCGAGTGCTAAGAAGGTTGCCTTGTATTTTGCAGGAAGTCTGCATAAGTGGTGTGAGGTAACTTCTCTTGATTGTAGCGTGAAGACTGTGAACGTCATCAAGGAGTTAATAGGCGCAGAGCAATCTGTGACCATCCTAAGAAGCCAAAAAACATACAACAGACAACAGCAGGTATTCGCGAGTAAGACCTGTGCCTCTTTTCAAAGCGCCCTACAATTGTGGAGAAGAATGCCTCCAAGAATGATAGCCTTTGCGGATAGTCTTGGAACTTTTTTCACACAGATTTGCTGAGACATCTTTCCTAACACTTCTACGCACAGTGCCTATTAAGCGGCTATAAGCAAAACTCTTTTTCACAAGTACATGATTCCGCCGTGCCGGCATCATATCCGGACAACACTACAAAAAGGGCTTCTGGACAGACTTCTTCACAAGCTTGCTTCGTCACATTCTGGCGCTCTCTCTCTCCTTTTACATTCTATGCCAGGTCTCTCACTTCTCAGCCTTATGCTCGCGCACTATGTTGGCGACTTAGGCGCTTACTAATTGCTGTCTCAGAATCAATATCTATTATATAGGTCTACAGCGCTATATCTATAGTTAGAGTGTAGACCTAGAGTGGGCGTTCGGGTAACTCCAGGCGTATGATACACAGCCACGGTGATGGAGATATTAGGCGCCACACGAGGCTTTGCCGCCACCCTTGTCGCAAGCCACACCAAAAACAATCAGCTTCATCATCGCGCTGTGCCTTGTGACAAGACCTCAAAACATACAGAGGCTTAGTGTTGAAAGTAGGTCAGACTGATTTTGTCAACGAAGGCATGCCGCTGGATCTGAACGACTTGCTTTGACTTTCCTTTCATTCCACGTTGTTTCTATACCGGTGGTTACAGCAGTTGAGATCAACTAGATTTATTGTGACGTTGTCGGTTTCCTTTGGGTTGCTTGTTGCACGGCAGGGGTCTGGCAAATGCCGCTTCAGCAACAGCGCGGTGCTCCCCAACACCGAGCGTTATAGCCATTATGCGCCTCGCACTCAGACAGGTACTCCCTCGGCGATGTGTTGCGCATTTATGGGCGATATTGAGCCAGGGAATATCTTACCGTGGGCGGGCCAACAAAGGATGAATGCCGAATGGCATGTGCCAGAACAGGTGGTTAGAGTGCGGACAGGAAGAAAAGGTAACCAAATAGGTTTGTAGACCAACTTGCTTCCTTGGTCTTACATGGACAGCCTCAAAGTCCTTCATGCACTGTACTGAACAACGTAATAGACGAAATCGCTTGAACGTCCGCTCAGAAGACAGTGAAATCACTCCCTATACTAGGAAGAAAGACAGCGACAGATGGTGCTGCTGGTCATGAAGCAGCTGTCACGAGTCAAATATTGGAGTTTTGCCATTGGCACCAATACTACGGTAGGCATCGCAATTGGGTCCATCCACTTCTCCATCCAGCAGCGAAGCGGGCCCCGGTACTACAGGAGCAGCCACAACATCCACAAACACAAGCGAAATGGCCAACCCTATCGAACACCTGCGGAGTAATAATGCCGCAAAATCGCTGGGGTGAGGGACGACAGCCGGGATAGTCATTGGCGCAATTGCTGGTACAGGTCTGCTATCGATGCTTGCTGAAATGTGTGAATCATCTTTCTTTCGGTTCCACCCACAAATATAGCCAGCGGGTTAAGGTACCTAGGTACCCTAGTTGGTGACAATCCCCTTATGCATGTGTCAAGGAGTCTTATCCCTGTATACCCAAGGCTAAGGTCTCATCTACAGGAGGAGCAGGGCTAGTCCCTTATGCCCCGCCTCTCTACCACGGTACTAGTCTGTGACCCAGAGCAGACAGCCACTTTTTCAGGCTTTAGTGTTATTGTATACGTCATATATATATCATTATAGACTTTGTCGAGGCTCTAGAATAGGGTGCTTACTTGCCCCTTTATTTACCACAGGTAGTCTGACACCTCTACCCAGCCTATCACATGCAGAAAGTCTTCTAGCATCCAGGCTTCCTGCAATGTGTACTAGGGTTGAGGGGTTCTGCTCATTTCGGCAGCCATTATACTCTCAACTATCTTCTTTACAAGAAGGCTTTATCGAAAGAAGTTCTCACAACAGATGGAAAAGCACGAGCCGGCGTTTTTGGTTCCAGCAGTCGCGCCTGAGACCCATTGTATACGAGATGGAAAGCTCGGAGAAGAGGGCTCAACTTATGGCCGGTCATCGCGCAGCGAACTCTCTTCTGGGGACTCCCTGCAAAGTTCCCAACCCTAGACTCGCGCATTGCGACATGCTCGTCTATTTGCGATTTGCACTTTTCCAGCGCTGGGCAAACGAGAAGCCATGTTTTTCAATATCTTATAGTTGTGTATGGAAGAAGTGCTGGATAAAGTAACATTTCTCACGATGTTTATGTATATTCTCTTGGGCTGATACCATACATCGTTTTAGTTAGTTAATGCAATGTTTATTCACTTCTTATGCGGGGATATTCTTTTCACAGACGCCTTGTTGTTGTTGACAGCGGCTTATTTTGTTTTGGTCTTTCCGTACCTCCATGTGTTCATACGGTCTCGTAACTTGACACTTGCACCATAGACGCAGTGAAGGAGTTTTATATCTAAAAATCGATGCTAGGCTCTCTAAAGTACATTGGAAAAGTACAACGTCACGAGATCTGCGGTCTTTTCAGCCCCTAAGTCAATCCTCGCAGCAGATCCCGACCGAAGCTCCTACTTAGCATGCCTTGTCATTGAAATTGTAATACCCAAAGCCTAGATCTGCCGAATCTGTCACTGACTTGTCATATTTGCGACACGTTCCTGTTGTGGACCCAGTCGAAGGGTCTGTTACAAGATAAAATCCCGTGGAATAACATCTAGCGTCGGTCCTGCAACTCGCGATACAGTTCACCTGATTAGTGTTGAAATTTGCATTATAGCTGAACGCATTAGCACCAGGGAGACCACTGGCATTGCAAATTTTTGGCTTGACGAGGATGGGCGTTACAGTCGTGATATACGTTTGAGTTTCCGTGCCCACAGCAGGTACGGTGCGGGTGGTTGTTATTTCCGAGGTGGTCTGGATCGTGATTGTGGTAGTGACTATTACGAGCTTTCCGGGAAGTGTGGCGGTAGTTGTCGGACCAGAAACATTTATTGTTGTTGTGGTGGTAGTCGTGGTTGTGGAGGGGACCACGATGCAGCTGCAGGCTCTGGAGATGCGGTAGGCAGCGAAGGCGGCGAGCTCGGGCGGGAGGTTTCGTGCTGTTATATGAGCCTCCCGCTTCTGGTAAATCGTTGAAGTGCCTGCGGTTACAATGACGGTTGTTGTTGTGGTTGGATTCGGCAGAGGTTGGTCCGTCGTCGTTGTGATTAGATTGACATTGGTGGTGCTCGAGGTTTCAGTCGTGGTCTGGTCAGCCTGAGTGACTGTGACGGTCTGCGTCGGGCCAGTAAGGGTATGGGTCTGTTGGAGATTTAAAGGTTGATTACATAGATCCTTTTAGCGAAGACTTACTGAAGTTTGTAGAGCCGTCTTGTCCCCTCCAAGAAATGAAAGGCAAAGAGACGATGCCTTTACTTTCAGTGGTCCTCTCAAGATGGCATACACAGCGTCGACAGAGTTACACCCAGGTGCTGGGGCAGCGTGGACAAACAAGCTATTTGCCAGGAAGGCCGCAACAATGTTTTGGGAAATACGCATCTCGGAAAATCTTGTCGGTTCAAGACAATAGAACCTGAAGTTGATTCTTGATCGTTCTTGATCTCATCGCATCCTTATGCATTAAGTATTGATTTTTGGACTAATTCACGTGGCGCTCGCCGCGCGCTCAGAAGATAATAAGCACTTGCTGATTAGCCTTGAATACAAGCCCTGCAGGTCAAGATCTGGAAGCTCATTTTGGATTCTCAGCTGGGGATCTGAAGCCTCTTTTGTGAGGTCAAATCTGTACCATCCCAACACTAGCCGCGCTGCTACCAGGTACTGTGCCCAATAACATCCTCGGACCAAGCGGAGGCAGTCTCAATGTCCAATTCACAATAGCGCTGCTTGCCCTTCAGCTCCGACCTGAACGCCGCGTCGGCACTAGATATCAGCCCGACGTAGCCTCCTGTCCGCGGTTGTACCTGGATAAAGGAGCCAGCTGGAACAAGCAAAAGCTTGTGTGGAGCCCTAAGATGTACGCGGCGCTGATCTTTCATACTAGGCCTACCGCCACCGCCCTGATGTGGGGCTGCACATGGACTCAAGCTTAGCTTACTCTCAGTCCTGCCTAGCTAGGCTGAGAGTACATGATCATCGCCCTCTAGAGACATTGAAGCGGCTTCATGGCTAGTTGAAGTATCTTCCATAGCCATGGCCTAAACGACACGATTTTGTTCACATCTGGTATTGCGTCAACCTTTTCCAACACATGCAGTTGCTTGCACCATCGCTCCACACTTCAGTACCTTTGTATTGCTATACTAGCCACCTTACTTCGGAACGATTGTGTGATTGCGAAAAAAAGATACCGATCCAAGGCGGTACATTGCAGCCTAGGAATTATCTATATGCGACTTCTCAGGCTTCAGTACCCCACAGGAATTCAAGATGAGTTCTCACTGGCGGAATGTGGCAATAACAAATGATATACCTGCAGCTCTAGAATTTCGTTTACAACTGTCCAAGACTATAAAGATAGACTCAAAGCTAAAGCCAACCGATGCCACTTAGACCAAGCATTTGCTCTCAACAATTGAGGCAACGCCCCTAGTACAGCAAACTGAGACTCTAGCTATCAGGAGACTTCCGCCACGACATGCCCTCTCCTCAAACCAAAGGTGATATCACGACCTTTGAGAACGGTTCGCAAACGAGTCCCCAGCTTTCCAAGACGGTCTCCAAGACCCAATCCAAAGGCGAAGAAAATCGGGAAGATGATCATGCACCAACACTTTCATCCATTGCCATTCATGAAGCTCGAAGAGACGACGTACAAAACCTCTCAGCCCTCATCTCTGCAACACCAGAATGTCTCAATTATAAAGACCCACAAGTCAACACTCTCCTGCTGATAGCTGCTTGAGATGGGAACTCCGAGATGCTCAGGTGGTTTTTCAGTCTTGAGAAGATTGATGCCAGCCTGCATAATAATCAACAAGAGACTGTCCTTCACTACATGCCAAAATTTGCCCGAGAGACTGCCGCAGAGCTGCTATCCTTACTCATCGATAAGGTGCTGATATGCATCGTGAGGCACTGCCCAAAAACTTTGGACATGGAGTGCTCCCTCGCGCAAGGGCCCGTTGCTGTTCAGTCTTGCAGGCAATCTTGAATGACAGAATGGATATCCTTAGCAAGCTTCTTGCAGATGCACACAGCTTGAAGCCTACAGTTACTTGTCACATTTATGAACGTGGTTTGAGACTAATACGAATCATCGCAATTGCATTCTCAACGTTTCGTGCGGATGCGCTCGGAGTAGTATTTGAGCATATCAAAGCGCACCAGACCGAGAAACCGTTCGGAAACCCACTCGACTTGAGCAAAATTAAGATCTGAGTTGACCAGAGGCATTTGCGGTTATAGCTAGTTCCTTTTCGAAGTGGTATCATTCGAACAAGCGACGTACAGCCGTCACCTATGGGAAGCGACATTCTTATAGGTCAACTCCAAACCTTGCTTAGATAACTGCTGCTACTTTAGCTGGCGTATGGTGCTTTATGACCGTGTCCCAGTCCTGGGCCGTTGCTGGTTTTCCTTTGGGGGAAACGTGCTCTCTAGCATAACTGATACCCACCCACGCTTCGTAGCGCTCTTCCCTCCCCGTCATAATCACAGGCACTTAACGCATCTATAATTGTCTAAATTGGCGTTATACGCGACACTAGGCAACGTTTGTTATAATCGTATACTGTAGAATATATGTCATTGTCGCCCTTGTGCATTGCCTGTAATTAAGCTGCCATCCACCGCACTGAACAATGACGATATTCATTCAACCACAAGCTCGACTTCGTTCGTTATGAATGTCTTCCCCGCTAGCGGGCTTTGTGAGTATTCCCCAGTTTCATCGTCCGTTACTTCGTTCTTCGGCCTGTCCCAGACACCCTTCAATAACCCATCTGCCTTGATCTTGTACTTCGCAGGCTTCGTTTCAGGCATCCATGGTCTATCGAAAACGACCTCGATGCTATGCTCCTCTCCTGGCTGTACGCTGGCAAGCTGACTCTGCCCAGGCGGCATACGCCTCCTGATCTGTAGTATGGTTTGTTCAACTTCAGCGCCCGAGTCCGCGTTCGTGATCTTGAATACGCCAGTGTTCAGCGCTGCGTCATCGAGCGGCGTTCCCCATTTGAGAAGCGTGTAGGTTGAGTCCGCGTTGTCGTTTCTAAGTGTGACGCGCAGGGTTGGCGGATTCTTCGACACTTGTGCTAGCGAAAGAGAGAGACCCGGAACTTCGCTGGAGGTTTGCGACATGGTGAACGTGCTATGGTGAGGTGACTGCGAGATGTAATAGCCGCCAAATAGAGTTATAGTAACGGCGGCGATGAGCGTATTGCGGGCGTTGAAATATCTTTGAAGGTCGGCCATGTGAAGTTTGGGATTTGAAATGTTATGATCAAGTTGCCAGTACTTAAGATTGCTGCCTCGATAAGCTCGGTCGGAGGTAGTAATCGCACGTTCCTTGCGCAGCGGGGAAAGCCAGACCGATATTGGCAGGCGTCATGTGACGGTTCGCTATTCAAGTACTTCCTAACAAATGCAACGCTTATATTTCGCGGACAAGAAAATCTGGGTCTCTGCTCGCCCAGTGCTCCAGTCTCGACGGACCTTCGCATGCACTCCCTCGAGCCGACAACAATGACGTGAGTTTCAGCGGTTGTTGCAATATCACCCAAACGATGCATGTCATAGCATTGTGAACAAAGCTTCGCCTGAGCTCTTGGCACAATTACACTGATACGTAGCGGAGTTGAGTGGGCGAATGAGGCCGCGCTCTACAACATGTTCGGGTGTGACCTGCCCGAGTCGGTTAGGGCCACATTTGGGTCTTGCCAGTGTCCGAGAGATGAAAATTGCAGGACCGCGATTCGCCCGTCTGATGATCAGCTGCCGAACGGTGGGCTTTAACAATAGATTCGATGCTGTGACCGTGGTCATGTTTCAAGGCAAGAGTCTGGAGCCCCGGAGCGATGGCTCTTTCCCGCTGCCACACCCGCCGGGCGTTCCCCGATCTAGCTTGGCGCTTCAGCACGTCCACAAGCATCGACTTCGGCACTCTACCTCCTTCCTAATCTCACGACGGCGACTATCTGGATGCTTCGATAGGAGCACGTCGATGCACCTCGCCGTGTTCCGCCCGCCCAGCGGCTGCCGGCACCTAACTGCCAGCCCGAGATGCAGCCGTGCTTTTTTACGCCTGTTTAAGCATCGCATCTGTGGCTGGCACAGAGAGTGCCAGGCTGTCAACAGCTTGATCGAATCCCACCCGTTAGACCGTTTCGGAGAGATGAGCCTATTGTTGTTTTGACAGTAGCCAATCTACCCTTCGCCATTATAAGCTGTCATCGCATCTGCCACTGCCCCATACCTGGAAGGTGCTTCCACGCATCGACATCAGGGCAGACGGTTTCCACGTCCAAGACATTCCTTAATCTAAATAAGAGTGATCGACATGATTGACACAATTTAGAAATGAGGGTGCAATTGACTTTGCATCAACGCCGTACCTTCGGTACTCCTTATCATTTTAGTGTCATTGAGAATACAACACCACCTTCCACATATACTTACAACTCCGCCTGCTAGCCAGTCACATCGCTTTATGTAGACGGCTGGTCTTGTTCCAGCATGTATTTCCGAACCTTCCTCCCAGATCTGGAGAAGATCCTGAGCAGAATCGATCCACCGTCCTCGGCGTGGAGGGCTTGGCAACTCTAAGCTTCGCGCCCAGGTGCAGGTGCAGCTGCCTAGACCAGTCAAGCTCCTCTCAAAGCTTGTGTGAGGTGAATCGCACCCTGGTGCTGATGAGGGTCACCATAGATTCGAGCAGAAACAGATGGCCGGCCATGAGTATATAACTGAGCGCGATGAGTAGCCAAATATCCTCACCAGTTCCAGTCCTGCAGCTCTTCCTTGTCTCTTCAGCTTCAAGTTTATCCCCGAGGTCTACCTCTTCATCGTCTTTGGTCGTGCTAATACACTGAGTCATCATGAAGTTCCAGCTTTCTGTTGCCGCTTTGGCTGCCGTTGCCTCTGCCGCTTCTGTCGATGTCAACAAGCGTGACACTCCTCTGAGCATCAAGCTCGAGAGTGTTGGAAACTCCGAGGTCAAAATCGCCGTTACGAACAATGGAGAGAAGGCCCTGAACCTGCTCAGCAAGGGTACTTTCCTCGACGAGGTTGCGCCTGTCGAAAAGGTCCAAGTCTACTCTGCTGCTGGCTGTACGTATATAAGCGCCGTTTCGAGAGAAGTCCACCGCTGACCCTTTTCCAGCTGTCAAGGTTCCTTTTGAGGGCATCAAGCTCCGTCTCTTGACTACAGGCTTGGCTGCCGAGGACTTCGTTGCCCTCAAGGCCGGTGAGACAAAGGAGGTCACTGTTGAGGCCGCCGCTCTGCATTCGCTCAACGATGGCGGCGACTTCGAGATCTTTGCATCGGGATTGATACCCTTTGCCGAAGAAAACTCCACTGAGCTGTCTGGCACCCTTCCTTACGACTCTGAGAAGCTCTCCATCACTGTCGACGGTGCTCAAGCTGCCCAGGTCACCAAGGCTCTCGATCTGTCGAAGCGTACCTCTGTTCGCTCCAGCTGTACCGGCTCCAAGCTAACGGCTATCCGCACCGCGTTGTCCAACTGCAATAGGCTTGCGACTTCCGCCGCCTCCGCAGCCAGCGCTGGCACCAAGCTCAGCACATACTTTAAGTCGACCACTGCGTCCACCAAGAACTCAGTTTCTGCTCGTCTGACAGCAGTTGCCCGTGACTGCGGCAGCTCCACTGCTACTACCACGACGAACTGTGATGACCAGTACAGCGGCTGTTCATCCAACGTTTTGGCTTACACTGTCCCCTCTACCAGTTACATCACTTACTGCCCTATCTTCTTCTCCGATCTTCCGGCTCTGAGCTCCACTTGTCACGCACAGGACCAGGCCACCACCGTTCTCCATGAGGAGACCCACGCCAACAGCGTCTACAGCCCGGGCACCGACGATCTTGGCTACGGTTACTCTGCAGCCTCGCGTCTGACGACCGCTCAAGCTCTCAATAACGCCGACTCTTACGCTTTGTACGCCAACGCTGTGTACGTTAATTGCTAAATACAGGCAGTGCCTGGGGCTTTTAACAAACGGATCGTTTTTGGTGTATAGGAAAGATGGAGTAGATCGATGGTTCTTGTAGATAACTTTACGAATAGACTCGTTGCTATTGATTGACCACCCTAATCACGATGTGCAATCTGAGTGCAACGACACTAAACACGCGATTGTATCGAAGTGTTGATCGTTACAGGCTAGCAATAACAATCTTCGGGGTATCAAGTTCGAGGTAAAAGTCACAATGTGATTTAAGGATCTGCCGCTGCGCCTCCCTTGGCTGCGTTCAAAATGATGATCTCGGGACGCCTTACGCTAACAGTGACCTCAACGCGCGAACTCAACACACATACAAACCACAGCAGACTTCCACATTCAAAGTCGGACAATGCATTACACCTCAATGCGTCTCCAACATGTCATTCCACGATAATGAAACCCCCAACCGTCTTGCGACATCCTTTGACGGCCCCACCAGCAAAGCCCCCGAATTTCAAGACATCGCAACGCTCCGCACCAAACTCCATCGCTTCCCGTGGCGCATTCTAATCATCACCTCCCTGCTTCCCCTCAGTCTTGCACCTATTTTAATCCTCTCCGCCATAGCTGAAATGGCATCGCAAAACTACATCCGCGGGCGCGCATGCTATCCCAACGGGCTGTGGAAAGAAGCCGCCGGCGCAACGTGGCGCATTATGGATAGCACGTACTTCTTCACGCCGAACTTGAGTTTCGGCGCCATGACGTTCACGCAAGTCAAGGTTATTGATGTCGCGTGGGATTTGGTCATCGGGAGGGGCGGCCAGATGGGACTGGCGTGGGTGAATTGGGTGGTGTTCAATGAGTGGTTGGTATATCATCTTGAGAGGTGGCGTACGAGTTTTAAGATGTACACTACTATTTCGTTGCAGACGACCAGCTGGACGATGTTGGGGGTCTCGGCAAAGGAGTTTTTGTGCTTTGGGGGGAGGAGTTGGAGTAGATTCTTCAGGTGGATTGCGATGTTTTGCTTATTTATCTCGACATTGTATGTTCTTGCTTTTCCGACCCTGATGGCCGCCATGACGGGTTATATTACAACGTATGAGCCGTACATGGAGGATTACGAGCGTAATCTGATCGAATGGGACAAAGTTGAAGAAGTGGTGGGCATGATTCAGGATGCCGCAAGATTGCAGCTTGGATTTGAGAAGCCACTTTTGGTCATAGAGAGCGACGAGGAAGTATACCTGGCTTGGGAAAACTGTAGGTGGCAGAAAATTACTCGTACGTCAAGCGATATGCTTCGACTGACAGAGCGATGCAGATGTAAACAACTCGATCCTATTGCACAACCAAACAAGATTGCAAGATGGCAGAGTAAACATGTTCGTCGAATCACAGACGACATGGAGGATGGGCAGCCAGTCCGTCAACTTGCCGAAACCAAGCCTAAACGTGACCCGGTTTGAGACGGGCATGGCGCTGCGCGACCTTAACGGACTTGAACAACAGTACTACGCCATCGGCGGCCGTCAAGGAACCCTCTACAACTCCTCCTATGTCAGAACACACAGCTCCTGCAAACCCAGCGAAACCTACCAGTGGGGCTTCTCTTACATATTCCTGTTCATGGTGTCGATTTTTAACTTCATCTGGTCTATTATCATGGTTTGTATGTGGCTCGACACACGGCGCGCATCTCGGATGTACAAAAGCGGGAGGAGACCAGGGTTACTGCGGAGTGTGCTGGATTTGTCTGCTGCGGTAAGAGAAGAGCTTGGTGCTGACACCCAGCATCTGGAGGAAGCGGATCTGAGGGAACGGTTAACAAACAGTGGGGGAGCGATGTATGTACCGAAAGAGGAGTTGAGGGTGAGTAGGATTGGGACGGGGGAATCGGATCTTAGGAAGAGGACCTGGACGGGGAAACTGACAAAAGGGAGCACCTTTTGATAAAACCCGTAGAGGTCTACCGATACCTTATGCTCGTTTGATGTGTCATATTCATTATAAGAAAAACATGGTGCGGCTCGTCGACCCGGCTTGAGCTCCCCCTTCAAAGACCAAAGATACCAGCTCCAAGTGCACCAGCTGCACCAAACAGCAGCTCATGGCCAACAACGCCCCTAACTCTAGGAGCACTTCCAGTAGAAGCAGACTCCGTGGGAGCAGATCTCGTGGTTCCAGAACCCGCCGATGGACCCTCCAAGACAGGAGCAGTGAACGAAGTAGGCCGCACGCTCAGCTGGGATGTAGATGCAGGTCCCGGGCTACCAGTCTGAATCGTCGCAATTCCCGTTGCATCATCCTCAAGGCTCTCAAGAACTACACCTATCAGCCAGCACGCCACCAGAGACTCGGATTCGAGGACTCACCCGTCGCAGGTACATTCTCAAACCCAGCCGTCACATTCACAGCGACAGGTGACATGGTTGTGAAATATTCCAAGAACCCCGCGAGCAACCCATCCTGCGTACCGGGCGCAATGTAGCTCTCGAGCCGGTTAGTGATACTAGTGCACGTCTTAGTCTTCTCGCGCAGGTTGCTGCACACCAAGCTCTTTCCCTGTGCGCTCCAGTGCCACTCATCGGGGCTCTCGGTCACGGTGATGACGTCGGGAACGTACGACGTGCCGCAGACGTCGTTGAAGCGTGTCATGGTCGTCCAGGGCGAGCAGGAGATGGCGTACACGACGGTCGTTGAGGAGATGGCGGTGATCAAGGAGACATCGTAAGCGCGCTGCGTATGCTGCATGTTCGTGCCATTACGAATGGGAAAGGGTGGATAGACTGCAATTTGCGTCACGGATGCTGCGGTATTGTTGATGGATTGTGCTTGCGAAGCAGCGATTAAGAGTGAGAAGAAGGTGAAGAGCATGGTGGGTGTAAGTGGTGTGTCCTTCATTACTGGGGAATGCGAGTAGACGCTCAAGGTCGTACGGATAGAAGGAAAACAAGTGCTAGAAATCAGGCGGGCATCAGGTGTATGCATCGCGACTATAATGCTCGTATACATCTGGGTATCTCGGTTAAAGGTTACTGCGCCTTGCTTGGCTCTACTCAGCCACCTACGCACATGCCGCTCTACCCTTTTCGTGGCACCGTCAGAGGTATACTGTTAAAACACAACAAGATTAGACGCAAGATTTTGGCTGTAATTCTTCCGCCAGAGCATCACAAAACTAAGCTGACAACGGTACATTTGAGCCCATAAGAGAGTAGGGGTTCCTCCTGTTCAGGCCTCCCATAGTCTCGGTTCAGTCGGAGAGAATCATGCAACGCAGCTTTGGAGGAGAGGGGCGACCCATTGTAAGCAATTTGGTCTGGTAATCACAGCTTTGCCTTTTCGTCAAATAGCTGCAACCCTGTCGCCCTCTCCAGTTCTTTCACCGCATCCTTCGTCTGCCCCAAATTGACCTTAATCGTCCTTAACCCAGTCTTCTTTGCAAACTTGAGATTGATCCCAATGTCATCCAGAAACAACACATCCCCCTCAGTTATCCTGCCTTTCCCTTCCCCTTCGCTAATCTTGCTCATCTCTCGCGTGGCTAGCTTGTATGCCTCAGGATCCGGCTTGCGGACGCCTACCGCCGCGCTGCCGAGGAAGATATCAAAGCTCGTTGTTATGTCCGTCGAATCGTTGGCATAAGGGTTCGGATGAGGTCTGTGCTGCAGCTCCTTCGTGAATAGCACGCCCTCGTCATCGAGAATGCCTGTGGGAAAAGTAACGTTATTGCTGAATGCTCCAAGGACAAATTTCCCACTCTCTTTCAACTTGCGAAGCGCGGGGTACATGTATGGATCCGGCTCGCGCGAGATCTTCATCATGCGCCAGAAGAGCCTTTTTGCATCTATCTCCGGAACCTTGAAAGGGTGGCCGCCCTCAATCGCGGAGCCACCAGCTCCCCCAAGTGGTTCCTTTCTGGCAATCTTGGCGAGGTATTCGCGCCATATTCCAGGCCGCGAAAGTTGTGTCTTGAAGGAGGAGAACCATTCGTCGTTCAACTCGACTTCGCCGCGCTCGATGAGCTGCCAGGCGCCAGTGTCGTGTGGACCTTTCTGGATCGCATAGTTTATGTAACCGATTGGTATCTTATTCTCGATTTCGTAGTCAAGAATGGCCTGGAAAGGGCTTATCACCTGAGATCCTGTTGTCAGCTATACGATGGACAATCGATTGGGTGCTGTGCAGGGAGAGGCGACGTACAACAACTCCTCCGATGTCGAACAGGATGGCCTTGGGCGTTTGTTCTGCTGGAGACATGATTGCCACAGGCTTCAAGGGAGCTGAAGCTGCTTCCAACGTTTCATGGGGGTTTAAAGTAGGCCATGGTGTAAGTGACAATTCACTAAACGTACCTCGGCAATGAGGAGAAGCTCTACCGGTAGGGTATCGATAAGCTAGCGTCAACCACCAGCCGAGCCACTTCTTACCTGGGACGTGCTCTCAATCATAGACACATGTGTGAAACAACACAACGAGATACTCTTGTCGATAGATGTAGAAAAGAAAGTGGATGCGGGGGCAGGGCTTGTCAAGCGAGCAGAGGTCTGTACGTCGACCTCTGAGATATGGCAGTCGAAGCTCGTGCGCGGACATTCGCAAATGCGAGGCTTATTCCACAGCGTCGGATGTCCTAAGGAGCAAGTCCCCAGAGCCGAAAGCTAGTAAATCTATGATTTATCTAGGTATGATGATCCTGTAATCGGGCCAAGAATACACATCCGCTGCCGGGCATGATGATCATTAAAACCTGACTGCGACTTCTCGTGAGACCTCTTAGTGCAAGACTGGCAAAAGCATGAAACAAAATGGCAGAGATTATGAATGGTGCAAACGTGGTGCGTACTTGACCATCTGAGTTGACAATGGATACTGGCCTTCCCCTTGCTCTGCTGAAGCTATACACTCAACCCTCTCCAGCAAACACATCTGATCGTTGATGTAAACCCTCCAATATTTCTGCGTTTGGACAGGCATTGTGATAACGCTGAGTAGGAATGCTTACATATCGCTTCGTTTCGTGGATTAGCCCTTACGTCCCAAGTGAGGTCGCGAGGCTGAGAGTGTCGATCAATAATAAATGATGTAAAATTACTTTGCAATTGGCGTTCTTGAAAGGGCTGGGCGGTATTTAGAAGCCTGATGTTCTTCCCATAGGACTCCGTCACAATATGCGCTCCCCATTTATGATCTCCCGAGCACCAGTAGACCTCGTAGAAAAGTCTGAACCCTTCCAAGCTCTTCAGCTGAGCAACAAGGGCTGAATTGAAGACGTATTGCCAGTGCTTCGGATATTCGACAGAATGGTGTCCGAAAAAGTATATGATGAGCCTGCAAATCTAGGGAGTGTAAACCGTAGCCAGTACGTGAAAGCTCCAGCTGTGCAGTAGTCCTAGTAAAAGTACAGGCGCCTCCCCATTTCTGCCTTCTAAAGCCTTGTCACCAGCAAAACAATCGCTTTATTTGGCTACAGTAGTTGCCGAAATGTGAGGACCACCCCCAGTTCTGGTAGATACACAGAAAGCTGTGCTGTTAGGAGACTGCCTGTATACGATCGATATGTTGGGTGAAGGTGTTAGATTACGCGGTATCTTCCTTCTTTAGAGCTTAGCCAAAGTCTATAATAACACATATATTGTGTACAATAATACTTTGGCCTTAATTATCTGTCTATTCTAGGTCAGGAACTGGTCCTGTAGGAGAGAGGCGGGCTTGGGAGGCTAGCCCTTCTCCCTACTGTAGATAAGATCTTCGCCTTGCGTATATAGGGATAAGACTCCCCTTACTACGTGCATGAGGAGACTCTAACCATTTAAGTTATCTAGGTACCTAAACTCCATGACCACATTTGTAGATGTGACCAAAAGAAAGATGGTCCACACATTTCGGCGAGCATCGATACTGTGATATCCGATGTGGAAAACTCCATCTCGAAATCCTGGACGATCGCGCAGACAGAATCCACGTTGCCGCTGCGGTCGCGACAGCATCGGCACTTCTCATCGGTTCCTTCGCTTCAGTCGCTCGAGCAAGGCTGATAAACGAGGAAATCAATGAGTCAATTACGACGGCTCCTATCCGCTCTATCGCCCTACCGATGACTCCCAAAAAGTGTCATCTTGCCTGCTGCAGGCTGTATTCATGCAAATTGTGGTCATACCGACCTCCCTCAATTGCTTCTTATGACACGCTCACTCTCCTCCCAGATCTATGCGCTGGATATACCACATCCTCGCCACCCTTGCAATACTCACCTTCAGCATACCTTCATCCACCCCATTAGCCTGTAGATACCCCCTCTCCTCGGCCAAAACGTCACCCTGCACCCATTTCAAAAACTTGCCCAAGGCCTTCATATCCCTCATCATCCCGGTCTCGTTCAGCCAATCCCAGCCCTGCTGCATTCTCTCCTCCGAACACCACAGTACCGCCAGGTGGTCTGCTGCATCACGCTTTCTCTGTGTATCCTTAGGCACTGTCTTAGGTGCAGGCGTGAAGGAGGGTTTGAAGCGCCCACCCTTCGTCTTAAACCAGAGCGCTGGGTTGGCGTTCAGTGCTTCGTGGGACGGTTTCCAGACAATGCCTTCACCCTCACCAAGTACCCCGAAGGAGGCCGCGAAAGGACAGGACAACGCGACTGCCTCCGCGAACGGTGAGACTTCGGCGATCGTGCCTGCGACATCGTTGGGGTGGAGTGTCGCGGTGAATGTGCCGCCGCGGGAGATGTTGTAGATGCAGGATGAGGGTGACTCGATGTCGGCGTAAGCCGTGTTTGGGACCCAGGAGCCGTTGATGCTAATGGAGATGATCACGAAGCGGCGCGAGAGCTGCACGATGGCGACGTCTTTCTGGATGCCTGTGCCTATCCATTCTCCGGCTACAAGGATAGGTTGTGTGAGGCTCAGAGGCGTGTCTGGATTGAGTGACTTCCAGCGCGCAAGACAACTATCTCGGAGCTCAAGAATGGTGGACGTTTTGTCTGCCATAGAATCTGCGAAGCCCAGATTATCGTTTGCGACCGTGATATTACATACATTCTTTGACTGCAGAACAATCCTATCATCGTCGTAGATTAGAATATCCGCATGCGTGCCGTGCAATTTTACAGAGCCAGAAAGAGGCACAGACACCAAGATCGAGCCATTGTATGCGTATTCTGGGTCTCTTTCCAGCTCTTTCAAGGCCCTAACGACCTCCGAGACGTGCTGTGTGATCTTAGGGAAGAGTGTAGGAGCTGCTGGAGCCGCCATTGTTGCTTCAGAGCTTTCCAACAATTCGTCAACAAAGGAGAGCTTGAAGTCCACTTTGACGAAGGCTTCAAACCACAACACTCATCGTATTCACTACCGTGACATCTTGTCTCGCGCGCACGTGATCTTGCAGCGACCAGTGATGCCTACAAGCAAGCTAGTTTGAGTGACTTGATTGAGTTGCTTGGTTAAAAGTAAGTCAGAGAAGTCAAACCAGAGATCTGAAATTTACAAACAAGTCAAGCTATAAAAGGCCTCTTGATTGATGTATTTAGGTTGCTTGATTAGTGTGTGTGTTGAGGGGGATGTAGGTTAGCGCTTAAACGACTGGAAATGTGAGTGAGTCACGTGCAGATGTATCGGTGGGCATCACGTGCAAACTCCTGGGGGAAGTCGCGAAGGTGCAAAATACTGTATTATTTCAACTAAGCCAATTAATCAATGTAATTAATCAAGCCAATTCCCTCTAAATCTATAAGTCAATCAAGTCAAGTCTCCGTGATTGTCGCACTGTTTAAGTCAGGTCAAGCCGGAGGTGCTCGCTTGCTTGACCTGCCTGTAGGCATTACTGGCAGCGACAGGAAACCAATTGGAAAAGACTTTGCTAACTACTCTCCCTGTGTCACGAGGTATTGCAGCCCATTCGCTCCATCGCTGAAGAGTACGGCGAGCCAGCGTTGTGGGTTAGCGTCGCATCGTGTTCGGTTTCCAACGGCTTCGAGTTGATTGGTGTGCAAGCGAGTCATGTCCCTTTCTCAACGCCTTGCTTCATCACAAGACCACGTTCTTTGTCGGAGGAGATAGCGGTGGAATGTGTATATAGAACTCATAGCGAGGTGTCGGAGCAGATGTGGTGTGTAGACTTGGACTCAAGGGTCTGGCTTCTTTTGGCTCCTCTTGCGACAGATTTCGTCGATTACATGAATTTGGGACTGATTGGGATGAGGCGGGCTACAGTGATGCGTCGTTTCTCGAAAGTAAGACATGTTTACGTTTTTTGCGTCGTGAAGGGTGAATACAATGTGTTTTACCACAGCCATTATCTCAAGGTCATATGTGCCCCCTTTCGAAGGCCGCACGACTGTCCTGCCATCTCATCGTGAGTCCTAGCGTCGACGAGGTGCGTCTACTCAAATGCCAGGGTCAAGTTAGAAATGGGTGTATAATGAGGCCGGGAATCGCAGGAATTATACGGATGCGACCCTACAGCTTTTGGGCAACTGATCCATCCATTACGTACCCTTATCTTCTTGAGGCCGGAATATAAACCGTGGCCGGTACAGTTCCGGCCTCAAGATATAAGCGCGCTGGAGTCGCACTTTGAGATTTACAAACTATCAACTCTTCTTCCCACTTTGAAGACTAGCCACTCGTAGGCATCAACACCCATCTCGAGCCATCTTTTTGAATTCCCAAGACCTTTGTAGGCCTCCTATACTCATCATGGCTTCTTCTTCTTTCTCCTTCCCCATCATGGACGACACCAAGCCTGATGATCACTCTCTCCCCGCCTTCATGGTGTCTACTACTCGTGGCTTCCTTCCACGAGGTAACCCCATCGTCGAGCTGCCCAAAGAATTCGCCGTTCTTGAGTCGTTGCTGCAGCGTATGCCCATCAAGAAGCTTGACGGGTCGCCTGGTCTGCTGGCAACGTTCGAGTTTGGTGATGCAGTGTTGAAGGAGCTCCCTGATCTATCTGAAGAGGTCGAGAAGTACCGCGATGACCTTGTCGTCATGAATGCTTTGTATCGGGACTACTCATTCTTGGCCAGTGGCTACCTCTTCGAGCCGTGCCATGAGAGGCATATGAGAGGCGAAGAGTACGGTCTTGGGCGGCAGAGCTTACCGCGCTGCATCAGTCTGCCAATTGTTAAGGTTGCTGAGCTGTAAGCATCTCTATCATACATGAGCCGAACTCAGATGATGGCTAACACATACATTGCAGCGCTGGCTTCAAGCCTTTCATGGAGTATGCTGGCTCTTATGCGCTCTTCAATTACCGCCTGGTAGATGAGTCAAAAGGGCTTGAGTACGATAACCTTCGACTTATTCGTGCTTTTGAGTGTGGACTGGACCCTGAGTCGTCCGAAGCAGGTTTCGTCCTTGTTCACATAGCTATGGTCAAGGAGTCTGGTGCACTCATCGAGGGTGCATCAGAGATGCTCAAAGGGTGTACAGTAAAAGATCGCGAGCAGTTTGACAACGGCCTTCGGACGTTGGTGACTGGTCTACGAAAGGTCAACGCCGTGATGAACAGTAAGATATTCCAGCAGACGACAATGTGGTTGTCTCACTAATACCTCTGCTAGCGATGTGGAAGAGGAGCAAGCCCAATGGTTACACCAGTTTCCGCACGTTCATCTTCGGTATCACCTCCCAGTCCATGTTCCCTAATGGCGTAATCTATGAGGGGGTCAGTGAAGAACCGCTTTCCTTCCGTGGTGAATCGGGAGCCAACGACAGCATGGTAAGTTCTGCTTTGAGAATTAGCTCATTCAAATCTCACAAATAGCAGATTCCCATGTGCGACAACTTGCTGCAAATTTCGATGCCAGAGACACCCCTTACAGACATCTTGAAGGATTTCAGGCAATATAGGCCTGGGAACCACCGCCAGTTCTTGGAAGCTGTACGCGACTGCGCTCAAGAATGTGGGACACGTGAATTCGCCAAACAGGATTCAGTGTCTGCAGCACTTTACCTCCAGGCTCTTGACCAAGTACGTGACTTCCGCTGGCGTCACTGGTGCTTCACTCGCGAGTACATCCTCAAGCACACCGCGCATCCCACGGCGACAGGAGGCAGCCCAATTGTGACAGTGAGTAGAACTACCCTTGGTGAGACTCTACTAATGACTACGCAGTGGCTGCCAAACCAGCTGGGTGCCGTTCTTGCACAGATGGCGGAGACATCCGAGTTCTGCAAGTCGGTCAACGGTGTTAGTGATATCATGGAGACCGCCAACTTGCAGCGTGAGACACTGGCAAAGGAAGTGGCGAAGTACTGTGGTGAGCGTGGTGTTGCTGCAGCATCGTAAGTCTGAGGCAGCAGGGCTATTTTTGAATCATAAGAGGAGGCGAGGCAGACGGATATTGGACGGTGGAGATGTATACAAGTCTAGAGCCGGTCCACTTTGTCGGCTTCTTAGGGATGTAGCGCCCTTCGTGTTGATTCCACTAGGTAAATACGGCGGCAAAGCACGCATTAGAGAAGGCACCCGCAGTGCAAGGGCGCGGCTGATCACCACTATAGAGCTTCAATACGAGCTTTTCAGAATTACACCGCCTTAATTCAGGCCTCCATTTGCCAAATGAGTGTCGTGACACGTCGTGTGCTGTGAGTCAGGTTGCGGCCGTGGTTCTAAGGGTGGTGATGTCGAAGCGTCATAGCTTGATGACTCGCGTGCCAATCTAGCTAAAGTCAGCTCGCCGCCATCGCTGTTGCTCAGTCTGGGGCAATTCAATCACCACCTCTGCAGTAGTTTCATCTGCGCTTTTCAATGACAGGGCCAAGACATCTCATGGAACATTCACACCATATCGCCCGTTTACGACACGTCTCATTACTACGGCGAACCCGACGGACTACGACTTGACATACGAGCAGCTTGCCCCACATCACCACACCACCATGAGCTCACGATTCGCACCCAAACAGAACCCTGTCGAGCGGCGAAAGGGCGAAAGTGTATGTTGGGAGGCAAGTGTTTCGTCGCCAGAGCTGATCCGAATGACAGGCGCTCAGCGAGTTTGCCGATTACGTGCAGAAGCAGCAAGCCCTTCGACGGCCCGGCCAGTCAGCCGCTACTCTCGAGGACCACGACGAGCTGAGCATCCTTGACGAGCTTGGCCTCACCGACGACGCTAAACCACACGTTCGACTGAAGACGCTGTTCATTGACCCTTCCGAGGAGAATGTCATTGCGCTAGGAGAGCACATCAAAGAGCGCCTGGCCGAGGGCCACGGCGAAGTCTTGTTCGATGTTGGACTCGAGGACAGTGGCGAAGGCATGGGTTTCACCAAAGAGAACTGGGACTTCGCGCTGGAGAGGATAGCAGATGTCTGTGAGCTGATCAAGGCGGACTACAAAACCCTCATGACGAGGAACGTTGGCGGCGATGTTGAGGTCGGTCCCCGAGACGCAAAAGACACCAGCCTTAGTGGCAAGATGATCATAAGACATCGACCTCAGGATGTCGACGAAGTGATTGAGACCCGCATTGCCGTCGTTGGCAATGTGGATGCTGGCAAGAGTACCATGCTAGGAGTGCTCGTCAAGGGTGGTCTTGACGATGGACGTGGTAAGGCACGCGTCAATCTCTTTCGCCACAAGCACGAGATTGAGAGCGGACGCACCAGTTCTGTGGGTATGGAGATCATGGGCTTCGACAGCAAGAGTGAGGTCGTTGTTTCCAATACTGCTGGCCGCAAGCTGACCTGGGAGGAGATTGGTCGCCGTGCTGTAAGCCATGGATGCTGTCATGTGGGAACACCCGCTAACTTTTAGTAGGCGAAAGTCATCAGCTTCACAGACCTTGCCGGTCATGAACGTTACCTTCGAACCACTGTCTTCGGCCTACTATCTTCTGAGCCGAACTACTGTTTGCTGATGGTCGCTGCGAACAATGGCCTGGTCGGCATGAGCAAAGAGCATTTAGGAATAGCCCTCGCATTGAACGTGCCGGTCATGGTTGTCATCACCAAAGTCGACATTTGCCCGCCAAATATTCTCGAGCAGACCATCACTCAGCTGAGTAAAATCCTGAAGTCACCTGGCGCTCGCAAGATTCCTGTTTTTATTAAGAACAGAGAGGAGTGTATCAATACTGCCACGCAATTTGTCTCACGGCGCATCTGCCCCATCTTCCAAGTATCCAACGTCACAGGATTTAACCTTGACCTGGTTCGCACTTTCCTGAACGTGCTGCCTCACCATGGCAATTACGACAGCTCACTCCCTCTTGAGTTCCACGTCAACGACACGTTCTCAGTACCATTCGTTGGAACTGTAGTGTCAGGAGTCGTCAAGTCTGGCGAGATCCATGCAGGAGACACCATCCTTGTTGGGCCCGACGGTCTTGGTCAGTTCACTACAACAAAAGTGCGATCCATCGAGCGAAAACGGATACAAGTCCCCGGATGCTCTGCTGGACAGTCTGCCAGTCTCGCACTGCGGAATGTACGACGGAAGGACGTAAGGAAAGGCATGGTTGTCCTCCACAAGCCAGACAAACCTGATGAAAAGACTGGCGTTGTGCCGCAGCCTAAGGTCTACCGTGATTTCGTCGCCGAAGTCTTGATCTTGTCGCATGCTACTACTATTAAGACCAAGTACCAGGCGATGCTGCATGTTGGACCTGTATCGCAGACCTGTGCCATCATTGACATTGATCGTCAGTACATTCGCACTGGTGATCGTGCGCAAGTCGCGTTCAGGTTCGTGCAGCGACCTGAGTATCTCACCGTCGGAGATCGCATTCTGTTCCGCGAGGGCAGGACAAAAGGCCTTGGTATTGTAAAGCAGGTTGGATACGACCCGAAGAAGCCGCTGAACCCAGAGCTGCAAAAGGAGCTGCAACAGGCGAAAGAGTCAGGTGAGAAGAAGGCTGCCGCATCGTGACATGAGTAACGCATAGTTCTCTGGTTAAAATCAACTTTTGGAGCACAAGACTTTGCTTCCACCTTCTTGTTCCATTTGAGCGATTAATTGCGAGAACTTCCGGTAAGTCCCACCTGAAAAAAGGGCTCGTTAGAAGCCACGCATGTTACCTATACCCACGGAAAATTGTGAGAGGCCCTCAATGCTTCTAAGCATTGTCGAACGAGTGTTTGCAGTCGACGTCTGTGTAAAGGACGGCTCTTGTAGCTCGTGCAAAGGCTAGATTCACATGCCAGTCAGCGCAGGTACAACGGCCTTATCTATCCCCGTCCGACTCCACCGCCTTGCTCTCGGCCGCTCCCCACGAACCCCGGACCGAGTTTAACACCACCAAGCTATCGGTCATAGCGTCAGAACCCTGTAACACCCGCTTGTGCGTCGTCCAACCCGCATCTATATCGTCAGCCCAAACGCGCAAATCCTGGAATCCCGCGGCTTGATAAAGCCCACATGCCCAGACCCTGACGCCTCAGTCTGCATCCGCTCGTTTGATCTTCCGCAGCCTTTTACGTTCGTGCTATTTGTGTCTGCAGTTTTTTTGATTAGTCGACTAGTAGAAATAGCAAGATGAAAGCACGACTGAGAAGCGTCTTCTCTCATTCTACGCCACGCTGGGAACCGTCAGATATCCGCTCAGAAGATCCTGGGCAGCGATCAAATTCAGATGCCCGCCGTTCACCCACAAATCCTAACAACAAGCCTAATGAGCGCATTACTTTCCACATCAAGTCCTCGTCCTCGACCACGCCGCAGAGAACAAATCAAAACAACCAATTGCTTAAACCGCGCAAATCCGCAATCAGTTTGACCTCCATCCCAGACCCGGAGCTCGACGCGCGAACAAACTTTCAATGGCAGTCGACATTCTTCGCGCAGTTGCCATTAGAGGTCAGGCGCATGGTGTACGGATACCTCTATGAAGGCGAAACAATCCACCTTACGGTTGGCGAAAAGAAGGATAAGCTCGGGCGCAGGGAAGCGCGGTTCGGAAATTTCATCTGCACGCACCAGCACATTGGACAATGCACATGTCGCGTAGTCATCACAGGGAGTCCGCTGGAAACCTCCTTGCCGCAACTTGAGCCCGCACATCTGGGCTTGATACGCAGCTGTAGGCGCCTGTAAGTTCTCTTCTTATCGCACTCGACTTCAACGCAGTGCTAACGGAGAGAAAGATATTCAGAATGCATCCCCTACCTCTACGCCCACCACACATTCTCCCTCCTGCACTCTACCCACCTCCTCGCCCTCCCGAAACGTATCCCACAACAACGCCTTAACAGTATCCGTCACCTGCGTCTGCGTTGGCAAATTCGCGCGCTGCCGTATCTTCGGCGCGGAACAGGGACGCGCTACGCGTACCACGAGGATACGCTGAACTGGGAGAAAGGCTGGGCGGTGCTAGCGGGCATGTCTGGGCTGCGCAGTCTGTGTGTAAGGCTTGTAGATCCAAGTCAGAATGCTATATGGGAGGGTAATTGGCTGGAGTTGGAGTCGGTGATTCTGGAGCCTGTGAAGAAGGTAAAGGTCGAGACATTTGAGGTCGTGTTGCCGTATGATAGGTGTGACACAGAGAGGGATATGGGGAGTTGTAAGGTGCGTCTCAGGCGGCCGGGAGAGATCGAGGAGGGAGAGCCGTGAGGATCGGTAGATTGGGAATGCGGGGATGTCTTGAGGTGGAGTGGTGCAGACATGATTATGTCTCATTACGCTACATATCTACAGTGCCTCCTGACGTTGTCCGAGCTACAAGCCAAAACAATTGGCGTAGTACGTGACCGTCGCCGGCCAATCGCTGAACATGGCCTTAATACCGACTTGCTGCGCCAGCACGTCCAGGACCTTGTACATGTCCCCATCGTTGTTGATCACGCTCTTCACATAGTCGTAGTAGTACCCTCCGCCCCCAATCTGCAGCCAACCCGAGCGCTCGAAGCTCCATGCGACAATCTCCAAATTGTTCTCCTTGGCTGCGATAGCGTACTCAGACGGCACAATCTCGCCCGTCGCATTATCGACCCTGGTCAGTGCAAACATTGCCGGCGCCATGATCTTGACTCCGCGCTCAGCAAGCGCTGGCAGACTCGCCGTAGCATTCGCGTATCCTGCTGGTGTATCAACACGCTCATCAAGATAAACGGCCTGAGCGCCAAACTCGGGCTCGTTGTCGATCCAGTAGAAGACGTCGTCCGGGAGGAACGACTGCGGCCAGACGCGCTCAGGCGCAATGCCCTTGTTCTTGAAGGCATCGATCATGTCCTGCGCGTACTGTTGCTGCGTGTAGGTGCCGTTGAAAGGCATCTCGACCTCGGGCGTCTTGAGCTCGGCCGTGAATTTCAAATCCCACGCGTCGACGGCATCGATGTATTCGTCCAGAGTCATGAGCTTTGGGCAGCCCGAGGAGTACAGATCGGTGCGGAAATAAGGCGTGCCGTCCATGTATTGCTTGACTGTGGTGCCGTTCGGGTTGAATCCATCCTGCTTTCCACAGAGGGTCTGGAATTCAGTCAAGGTGAGGTCAGAAGTGCAGCATTTGGCTGATGCGGGGGCCGTTCCATTGGCTGGGCTGAATGGGGTGGTGCACTTGTCCGCAAGTGTAGTGTTGAGGATGTTGGTTGTGGTGTGCAGGTCGCACTGCGCGTGACGACAGACAAGTTGCAGGTCCTTTGTGAACGCAACATCGCACTCGATGACGCCGGCACCTTGACGGCGCGCAGCACTGTATGCAGCGTAGGTATGCTCGGGGTATTGGAGGGATGCGCCGCGATGCGCAAAGACGAAGTCCGATGCCTTGAAAGGTCCCTCTGAGCAGCTCTCGAGCTTCTCCTTCAGCGATCCCTCATCCATATCATCAACCAGGAAATAAGGCCGGTCGCCGACCTGGACGTTGAGCTTGGTGTGGTTGTGCTTGCTACCATGCTTCTCAGGATAGTACTGCCCTGTACGAGGCAGAACGGCAGCAGAGGCCAGGCCGAGTACGAGCGAAGAAGTAACGAAAGAGCGCATTGTTGAGGACTTGCGATTGTGAACTTGGATTTGGAGCAAATTATCGTCCCTGATTTCATTTGACTGGCGACCGGCCCTTCTTATCTATACCACTCCATGGCCGAGCTGACGAGTGCAGCCAATGCTCCGCCGCCTCCGGAAAGCCCTCCATAAGCTCTGCCCAGTTTATCAGCGTACTTTCTGCACGTGGCGAAGCTACCCTGACGGGATCTCTTGGTGCGAGCAAGAGGCTGACGGAAGTCTGTACGAGGTGAGTGATGGGTGGGGAGCTATGCAAACGCGGCTAAAGCGCCAAGTGCCAACGTCCTGCCAAGGACTTTGTCAGTGCGCACGTTGCGTAATGGCAGAAGGGGATTTGGAGGTGTAGGATAGCCGGCGACGAACCGATTGTGTACCTGCCGAGCTGAGCTTGAGATTTCCTTGGCGGATCCTACTGTACGTCACCGTATGATTTTTCTTTAATCACTTCTGGCTCTGTATGTCATATGAATCAGAGACGTGGCTGCAGAGTATGCCATTCGTCCTATATTTACTCGCATCGTTAGCTTTGTTGGTGTTTATGCCCGGCCTCTCAGGCATTCCAGTATTCACAAATCCTTAAGTGAGGTCTGAAGTTTGACCTAGTTCTTCAGCCATATGAGTTATGGGACGCTGAAGAACACAACTTGAACTTCCCAGGTCCGCATTTGTCGAGCACCTTCGGTCCGGCAGTACCAGAACGAAGTTTTTCGGCGCGGTGATGGATTTGACCGGGTTTAGAAGCTCGGACTCGTACTTTCTCCAATACTGCTCATAACAGTCGTATACCTCACGCCATCGAAAGTAAAGAACGATACGTAGCTGTCGAATACCAGTCATAGAACGTAAAGCGTCCCAGGACTTCTTCCATGCTTCGAAGCTATTGCCGCCCGACGTCGTACTCGAAAGATGATTGTAAGAGAAGCTGTCCAACTCCCAATCAATACGAAGTTGTTGAATCTGCGTGATTCGATGCGGCAGGAAGTAGTACGACATGTAGTCTACTGTTGCGTGATCATCGTCCCATGTCGAAATCGAGAAAGTGTTGCTGGTGTACAGAAATTCAATTGCCTCTGAGTACCTGCACAGAGTCAGTCTTGAAGAGTACAATGCTCGTAGCTTGTGGCTGAAGCATACATCTGGCGGCAAGTTCTTAACGAGGTCAGTCCGAAGCCTAGCTCACGACGGTGCGGGCGTGCACTGTCCCGGCAAGGACAGCCAGAACAACGATACCGCTGGGCAAGAGGCTTCCCGTTGTATGTTCTGAGGCTGATTGTGACTCCTCCTATTATTTCAATGTATACCATACGCCGTATCTCTAGAGGCAGCTTGGTAAAGAAAGAGGACTGGAATTGGACGAATGTCTTCTGGTCGTCTTGCATCTCGACTAGGGGTAGTGTGAGACTCCGCAAACGAGGTTTGGGTGTCATAGGTCTGGGAGGACAGTATGATTGAGTTCTAGCCACACAGCTTCTAGGCTTGATGAGACAGATTGCGCACAAGATGCAAGGCCCGCAGCATATCCAGAAAAGTCCTTTGCAAGCAAGCACCCCAACTTTACTAACAACCTTGCAGGCATATTTGCCAGCTCTTTTGTAGGGCGGACGTTGTGTCATTTGGGCGAGTGTGAGATTCCAAGAAGTCGGGAAAACCGTAAGCTCAAGTGGTGGGCGTGAGCTATTGTTTAGCAAATGCGCGTCCACCCAATCAGGAAATAGTACTACTGATACCCCGCAGAATGAAAATAATGAAGTAATGCAGGATAGCCCTAACCCAGGATGATTGTAGCCAAAGTAAATGTAAAGTTCGTAAGGCCTAGCCTAGATGAGCCTCAGCTTCCATCTCAATTCTCATTTCTTTATACAATGCGACCACCTGTACGCATGTCAGGAGCGGACCATGGGCTTTGAAACGCTCCTTCATATTGCGGACTATATGTTCAACAATCTCGTCAAGCGGAACCGTAATGTAGAAGCGCACTTTGTAAACCTGATTCAAACTTTTGCCGCCAGCTATCTTGAGGGCGTGCTCTACGTTGTCGAAGACCTGGTCAACCTCTTTGGAGAGCGATGCAGGAATCTCCTCGGTCAGCCGGTTCCAGCCGCCTAGAACTCGTCAGAATAGATCTTTGGCTATATAAGCCCTCTATATACCTTGGCCTGAGATTTCGATGCGGTTGTCGATGCGAGCAACCTGGCTATAGTTGATGTCCCTCTTGGAACGTTGGCCGAAGCCTTCATAGTCAAAGTATTGCAGATGAGACATGATTGTGAGGGACAGCTGTGCGATATAGTAGCCATGTCGATAGATTCATCCTGTTTATATAGACTCCCACCTGTGGGCGCCTTACTCCTCCTCTCACAACCAATTCCCTCTCGGAGTAGGCTAATCTCCATATCGGCCAAGCCGAGATTGCTCATTCCACGCAGACTAACGCTTGGCAAAGCCTGTCGCTTACTGCTCACATTCTGACAGCGATTCCAGATCTAGAGGCTAAGGAGGCCAAGATGGTGTTTGCTTACCGCCGCGAGAGTCGTGTCACCGCTGACAAATAAGCAAGATCATTGAATCTCGTTCGCGGTAAAGCACAGCTCAATAGTATCATGGAAACCTCATTGAAAGGAATTTGAATGTTCCGTTCACTCATTGCCTCTTCTCTTCTGTAGAAGTGGCGGCTATGATCACGTTAGCTACGGTTGTGCGGATGAGAGGGCGCCTGCAGCCTGTTAATCGTGCCAGGCAACCATCCAAGGCTGCAATTACTCGCATTGGCGCGATGCCATCCCTTTTACCCTTCCCAGATGCCATGCGCGCTTTGCTTCGATGGTAAGAAGTTATATAAAGCTGTAGAACCTATAGCAAACCTCACGTGGAGTAGCACCAAGCTCCACTTAGTACAAAATCTTCTGAACCTGGAAGGCCGATTCAGACTTCATTCGCTGACCACAAGCACTTCACGTCTGGCACAACAATGAGGCACGAGTTAAAAATAAGCCAGCCGCGGTTGTCATCAAGGAGCACAACAGCTGCGAGGACATGCCGAACTTTCAAGAACAAACACCGTGGAATCGCGCTCATTTGGACCTCAACTATGTAACCCTTCGGACCTTGAAGCTTCATGGAGGTGCATGCGGTATGTCTATTAGCTGCAAATTGCACCAGAGGTTGTTGGATGGTGACCCATACTATGAAGTGCTTTCGAACGTCTGGGCAGATTGTAATGTTTTCATTTCCACCCATGTCGATAAAGATCCGTGCGACTTGCTCCATGGCCTGCTACTTTCAGCAGGGAACAGGCTTCAGATCTCTGGGAGGCTGAGCGCGAATAGTTCGCTATTCGCTATGAAGACGATACAGTCCTTGTAAAACTTCGGGAGCGCTTGGCTGAATGACAAAAGACGACCACATGTATATCTACCCCTTTATCACACTCGTTGATCACAACAACACTGGCTTTCATGAATGCTCAACGTATCGTAGCTATCTGTCATGCAACACATCCGCTGGGTCGTCACTCGTTGGTGGTCGCGCGTGACGACTCTGCGAGAGGCCTCGCTTCCCTGCGTCGATACCACATTTTACGCACCACCATATAGCTTTAGGCTCTCGCGTCTAACACCTAATTATGACAATCAGGAATTTGAGGTTGCCTGGACATAATCTCGTGCCGTGTACGGACAAATGAATGGCACACCAGAAAAGGTCTTGGTGTACCATTTGAGATGATTGCAAGTGCCACTCAAGGCCGCAGGGCGGCCAAGATCCGTGATCACTGGTTTGATAGCTTTGCCGCCATAGGCGTATATAAAGATTATTTCGCGAAGCTCCAAAAAGAGCACCGGAAGAGAGAATGGTAGTGAACTGAGCCGAGGACTGGACGCAATCAGTATGGGAAACTTTTCCCTCGCTCGGATACTTGGATGTCAACGGGTTCTGGGGCAGCTATTTGGGCAGCAGGCGATCCGACCACTCGGGCCCCGTTCCTCCTGCTAGTGGAGTGGTGAAATGATGCATGCGATCTGATATTCTGAATCCAGTGATATGTGGTTGGTACTGAATGATTCCTCCAACTATGCCGGATTTCTGACCTCACCCATGAAAAATAAAGAGAGCAAAGTATCGCTCGCTGAAACATGGAAAGTCTTGGACAGTAAAGCCATGAAGTAATTGCTCAACATACTGTGCAGACGATATGCCAGGATATCTCCACGCAAGCATTGTGGTATCTTCAAAACGCCCGCTAAAACATCACAAAAAAAAGTCCTCTTTCAACCATCCTTGCTCTTTTGTAGCTTAGAATACGAATGACCACCAGCGGCTTCATCGAACTCGACCAGGTCATCTAGACCGCACACTTGAAAAAGCTCTTTCGGGCCGTATCTCCTGCCGCCTTCCTCTGCAGGCTCCACATTACCCAGTGTCTTCAACTGCTGCACTGCTTTCCTGACAGCGGGGTAAACCATCTCGAATGCCAAACATGGGAAAATAGCAATCTTGTAGCCGATCTCTTTGCACTCTTTGACACCGAAGTCGGGCGAAACACCCCCGGGGACATTGTTGAAGAGGCAAGGTGTCGGTGCAAGGTCCTTGCATGCTCGTGCAGCATCTTCGCGTGTTGTGACACCTTCCAGGAAGCAAGCGTCAGCACCCTCTGTGACGGCGGCCCGAAGACGTCGAATGGCTTCGTCATACCCGTACCCCTGGAGAGCGTCGGTCCGTGCGATAATGACAATGTCGCCATGCTTCTCACGAGCTAGGGCAGCGGCCTTGATTCTCGCGACGTAATCCGAGATATTGACGAGTTGCTTGCCTTTCAGATGACCACAGCGCTTGTTGGCAACTTGATCTTCGAGATGCAGACCAGCGACACCAGCACGGATGTATTGCGCGGTCGTTCGGCCAGCCATGATCGGGCCCCCGTACCCGGTGTCTGCATCTGCGATCAGAGGCACACTGGGGTCAAGGTTGGCAATCATCTCCGCGTTGGCCCTCATGTCGTTCAAGGTTGCAATACCCATGTCCGCCATACCTAATCTACTCATTGTGGTTCCTGCGCCCGTCTGCACGCAGCAGTTAGTGATGAACGTCATGAACCAGGAAGAACATTAATAACATACCATGTACAGGCAATCCACACCTTCTTGTAGCGCTATGCGTGCTGTGAAGCCGTCATACACGCCAGGACATGCGATGAACTTCTCTGGATCCGCCAACATCGCCCTCAACTTCCCGACTGCGGTCATTGTGCTTGTGCCATTGGCGATCAAACCCATGTTTGAGTGAGTGTTGATTGGGTCTTAGCGTACAAAGAATATGAATTCTGCTCCTAGAATGTTGGGAGTGCTGTTGGCTCAACACAACGAATCGACAATGACGTTTAGCCAGTAAACTAGCAAAAGTGTTTACTGCAGCCAAGAAAGTCTCCGATCGATATCTGCTTTTAAAGCCTACAAAGTATGTCACTGTTGGTGTGCACCAGGGTGGAGATCTCGGTCGGCACCGGATTACGATTGAGTGGAGGTTGTCGCGAGTTTCTATTCCTCACGCGGTAATCGTGAGCACTCTCAAAGTAGGAAAATTGATGTCGTTGCGAAATCTGGTCCTCAGTCTCCATCTAGAACAGACGCTGGTACGTAGTTGCCATAAAGGGCACCCCGCAACGCCAGTGACGTAGTGTACGAGGCCGATGTTCGCCGGTTCTTTCACCGATGGATGCGGCGCCATAAGCCATCACTGGTGCAACGTGGAGAGACGTGAGCACAGAAATTAACGGCACGCGGTCGTTTGCCGATAAGTGCGCGGGACGTCCGGAGTGATGCATGCGAAGGGCAAGCTGTGTGGGGTATCAGCAGGTTTTTGTGGGATAAGGGTCTAGCTCGTGGTGGAGTGCGAGAAGAGTTCATAGGGCTGATCAGAGTACAAAATCAGTATGACCAATAAATGCATAGTACTGATGTACTTTGACGCTGCCAGTTGGCCGTGTATACCAAGCACAGCACAAGTGACTGCAGGCTGTGGTCTGCTTGCAGAATAGGCCGTAGGTCCTGGCGCTACATCCGTCGAGGCGATGAACACCATGACCATAAAGTGCAGTGAATCCCCTAGTACGTATCCCAGTCGAATCTGCATACGTTACTCATTGTATGACTGAAACGGGCGGCACTCACCGTTGTGATCCTTTGAGCATTTCACTGACCGAAAAGCGAACCTGAATCAGCTCAATGCCTTGACCTCGGCGGACTCGGCCTCACTTGTCAATCCTTCAGTACCTATAAACACACAGACCCCTCTCTAACCTTACTTAAATCGCATCACAGCCTCACTCTCCGACACTCGAAGATCACGCCTGCAGTCTCGTTCAGTCCTGGCCCGGAGCTCCCTCGGTTTGCGCCAGCCGATAAAAGATCATTGCATTGCAGCATACTCATCTCGACTGCTATGAAGCCGTTACCAATCCCAGCTCTTCAGATATGGATTCAACGCCTTCCTGGCTACTCAAATATCTAACAGATCCCCTTTCAAGGAGCTCCACACCTCGGAACAACTCTTGATATGATACGATGTCCTCTCGTCCTAGTCTATGGTCGTTCGCGGCCAAGGAATGTCGCACATACGTTGTGCAGGCTCTATGGGCTTCGCCGAAGCACTTTCGGCGATAGCGATCTGAGCAAGTTGTCCACTGGTCAACACCGGGTACATAGCACCGTTCCACATTTCGGACAGCGTGACAAAAGTCAAGCTTTTGGTCAGTAACTCGCAGCAAGAACAGTTTCGCTGTTGCGGATATCCCATGTTATTGGTCCCAAGTTGGGAGCCCAATTCCGCCTCCTTGATTACTTATTTTCACAAGCATGGCTGTGCTAGACAAGGTCCTTGACAAGCCTTCAGGTGAGATTTCTCAGCCAAAAGTATACCCCATATTGCCTACGTTTTGTGGCATTATGGGTCCTCCTATCGGACCCAGGGTAGCATTGGGGAAGTCACTGTTTGTGAACTCGAAACCAGCGGCCCAGTCGTAATCCGGAAACTGGTCCAGCATCGGTGGTACGTTGTAGTCGGATCCATCCCAGGTGTCGAAACTCATTCCAGCGGAAGGGTCAACTTGCAGTTGTGGGTTGATGAGACTCGGGTCGAACTTCGTAAGAGGTTGCTGCGCAGTAGGTAAGGTTGATGGCGCGGCGTTCGCTACTGGGAACTTTTGGTCCTGGTTCCGAATATATGCTGGGTTGCGTGTCAGCTGATGGGCCGTTAAGAAGGTCTGTGTTTGCTTACGAGGTGTGCCAGGCTGCGTTACTTCGTTCGAAGTGTTGACGTTCTCATCTCCGTTGTACGGGTTCTGCATATTACCAAATTCTTCCCGCCAATACCAGAACATGTCGTAACTGACGCTCATGCTTAGTCTAGTTCGCAATCTAAGTCCAAGCGACTCGATCCGTCCGTCTTTTCTGCGGAACACTTTATTGCTGTTCCAGAGATCATGCATGATCAGAGCTGTACGCATTCCAATGTCTTCAGGCTGCAAGGAGACATTCTTGAGAAATTGTACGGCTTGAAAAAAAGCTTGTTCTCCAGAAGCCAAATCTAAGTGCTGAGCGAGAGGGCTTCGAACAAGCCGTAGAATCGTAAACCCAGCGAGACAGATCGTCCTGTCAACGAAGGATTGCGATACAGATGCAAGATTAACCGTTTGGGCCATTGCAGTCGCGGTGTTGATGGTTGAAACGCAGAGGGAGTAGAATCGAGACAAGCCATCCGCATCAGGGCTCATGGGATGCGCAAAGAAATGGAAGGCCATCACATGAATACGGGCACAATTGAGCTGAAGCGTGTCTGGGCGGGTCAGTTTGTGCTTTACTTATGCTGAAGACTGAACTTACCTAGCTCACTGGGAGCGGACGGGGCAAGGCTTAGAAGCTGGGAATCGAAGATGCTTATGAGCGATCGTAGCACGCGAATGTCGCATTTGATCGACTGCAGATTTGTCTTCCCCATCGCTACGATGGCACGCAAAAGGATGATGTAGACCTTATGCAAGAACTGAAGATCAGCCGGAAGGAAAGGAATCATATCCTCGCGATCCCGTTCGTCACAATCGAAGAATGACTCTGCGAGAGGTGGGATACCTTCAGCACAGCTCGTCCTTTGACAAGTTAGTTAAGTACTCTCCTTTGCTTATTGTTCACGGACCTTATAGATACAATGACACAACAAAGCCACAATCTTGCTCGAAAAACTTTCTGCTCCTGATCCTTCTTGACGGGCATTCTGACGAAATCCTGTCCTACGCCCGAAATATGGAGGCCGATCTGAGTAGCCAGATGAACTGCGGATCCACACATCAGGTGAGTCATGTCCTTGTACATGGAGTTTGTTGGTAATCGCCAAGTGCAAAGAAGAAGAAGACCTTGGATGACCGGCATTGGGGACGATCGCAATGCCATTGACGAGAAAGCCAGTGGCGTGACAAGTTGGCTCGACTTGTTGAGAACGTTTGGATCTTCGGCATATCGTCTTGAGCCGATTACAATGATAGTCCAGAAGAGGAATGGCGAGAGTTCATAATATTCGTTCGGCCCTAGAGACGCATCAAGAATAGGAAAAAGAGGATGGTACTGCGTGAAGAACCTAGAGCGAAAGTCAGAAACAGAAGAGACGGGGGGCGATGGGTGGTAATACAGCATGAAGCAGTCGTCGATCCGTTTAGGGTCAAGAACATAACCATCTAGCATTCGTGGAATCGTCCCGTTGGACCCGGAGCCTTTTCTTGTCGGCGGTCTCGATTCGAAGCCTGGTGATAGTGAATGCGAAGCGTCGGTCCGACCCGAAGGATCCGAGTACTGTTCGCGGTCCATGTCCATGTTGGGCGAAGCCGTCGAATGAGGGTAATTGGATTCTGTAGCAGAACCTGGCGCTTGGCTATGTCTCATATTCCATCGCAGCTCTTCCAACTCTCTCCGCATTTCGGCCTTGGTTTGACGAAGATTCCGGGTTGACGTAGGCAAAATCCGGCATTCAAGACCCATCTTCTTGCAGCGACTGCATGGATCATGTGGTACTTTGTGCTGCTCAACATCACATCGAATCTGATAAATCAGTTATCGCATCCATCGTTGTGGTTGATGCAGTTCAGATGGTGTGAGGGGTGATACCTTTTGTTGGCGACACTCGACGCATGCTTTGCGCCTGGGTGTAGTCATATCGGCAATTCTTCGCCTCGAGTATCCACAATCGGTGAACTGAACTGTGACAGCCCTACACAGCAACCAGTTCGCTGTCAATCGGCGAAATAAGGCATATATGTGTGATGAGGAAGCTCGTCTTGAAGCGGAGAGAGACCGCAGCGAAGAAATTAGCTTTCTACGTCGTCATAGGACTTGCTGCAACCGGTGCGAATCGGAAGGCGGGGAACAACCGAAGTAGGACCGCTAGGGAGATCTTTGTTGTGCCTTTGGTTTCGAAATTTCTCTGCTCTCGCTCTGTCGCTCCAAAAGTTTTTCTTATAAATCTGACAGCTTAGTGTTGCGTATTGGAGCTAATGAGTCTTTTGATTGTGGGTGGTTGATGCTTGCATCAGCAGTGGATCAAAGCGCGAAAATCCCCATGCCCAGAAGTGCCAAACTTTAATCGTTCTAGTGTGCTTCTTGCAGTGCACGTCCGCTCAAGCCATGGGAATTTAATGAGCGCGTTCTTACAGCGTGTCTCGTGCTCGACCAGTTGTTGAACTGCTAAGCTTTCGTATTCAGGTACACTGTGGTGTAATCAGAACGTGGCGAGGGTATACCAAAACGCGGCTGCAATTCCGCTGTCAGCTTCGCACTTCACCTTCCGGTGACCCTCGACCCTTCTTACCGCCATGTCCCAGCAAATGCCAAACGTGTTCGGTGGAGCTCTGAAATGCAAGCGTGCCTGATCTCCCTCATGTCCACACCACTTGACCTCTTGCAGCCTAGCAGTTGCCTGGCACCTGTGTAGCTTCACTTTACTGCCATCGTGAACGGGCACTACTGGGGTTGCACAATTAGCAGCGCTCGGGTCAAGCCATTAATCTCGCACGAATCCACTCAGCCACCAACCGGTGTCAAGACACCGCATTAGAACGGCAGCTCTTCCGGGCGCCACACCTACTTCAGCCATCATCATCAGCCCCTGCTTATGGCATTTGTATAAATATTGCACGTGCCAGATGCGAATCATCCACGTGGTGAATGACAGCGGAGCATGTCACCGCATGCATAACTTGGCGGAAGTTTCCTCCTTCGATGGTCGCTGGGCAAGGTGGAGTGATGCTGAACTTGCACTTGGCGAGGCCAGACATCGACTCAGTGTTGAGCCTCACACAAGTTCCGCGGAAAGTAGCGTTTCCGTTGTCGCTGAGAACAGAGTTGCTCTTCTCGCCACTGTCTTGCAAAGAGGCGAATGCCACCTGGCCGGATCTAGATTTCCGCGGAAACACTGGAGCAGGAGCCTGAAAGCATTCCAGAGCTCATCTCCCGCGCAGCTATCCACATAAGCATCTATTGCAAAGAATAGCCCTGTGAACCTGGGCTTTTGTTTGACTAGAGCTTTGGCACATGTCTGTCCTTCTAAGGCACGCTATCGCATGACCTTCATTCGAGACGCAACTTCCACCCTCAATCCTCAGCCTCATAGCTAGCTCAGGGACTTCTCCACAGCCCCATTGCGGAGGGCAAGTTAAGCGTCGCATCTTCCATTCCTCCGGGTCATTGAGCTCTCCGCGGATAGACGGATGCAGCAGAGGGTAGAGGCGGCTCTCCTGCGGATATTCCAGCCGTGGCATTGCTGCTTCCAATGATAATGTCCAGCGTTGGCCTACAGGTTCTCAAAGAATAAACATAAAGGTTGTAGGTACGATCAGCACTTAACCTTCCTAATGCAATGAAGGGCGAATTTCCCGAGGGCGAAAGGAATCTAAACCCTGAATGATCGACACGCAAGTCTCATCCGAACAGGAAAGCCGTACTCAGAGAACAAATCTTCCTCAAGCACCACGCAGGCCAAGGGAGCAAGTTCAAGGTTACCAGCTGGCAGCCTAAACGCCTCGCTCTTGACTTTTCAGTCTTTCTCGACCCCAGAAACCTGTGTGGAGCCTTCTGAAAATGTGTAGCCACGCAAATCGAAACAGTTGTAGCCAATTCCAGATGAACGATCTCGATAACCGATGAATCTACCTCACCACTGGGGCACAACAAGCCAACCATGCTGCTATGCCGAGTACAGGGTACCACACATTCGACAATCACCGTATGGACGGAATCGTACAGTCCCTTGAAAGCAGATTGACATGTACAACTTCCTTCGACGTACAAAATGGAGATATCTAGGAGAAACGTCGGGGCACACAGCTCGTTCTGAAACGACAAAGCAGCACCGAGCGAGGGTCGAGCAAGCATCTAGCATATCGATGCAACAACGAGGAATAGCCAATGAGTGTCGGCGGGCATCGAACGAATTTCGATGATCCGCAACCGTGTCACTGACCGCAAGCCTGCGTCGTGCCGGCATCACATCACTTGTGCATAGAGCTTGACAGAAAGGCCCGATTCGGATGCCGCCAGCACGTCAATGCAAGGTGTTGTGCATTAGGAACGTGTGCAGTCACGGCCCCACAATTGTAGCAAGTTCCCCAACAACAAACACCGCATCACAAGTAACACGGCTTCGAGTGATCAAGGACCCAATGTGTGTGATTAGATGGTAGAAGCGCGGAGCTTCTAAATAAATTTCTATATCAAGTATCTACATGGCGGTCTAGGATATCGTGGATGCCGCTCAGTAGGCCGTTGATGTAAACAGTTGCCTCCACAGGCACAACTCGCAGCTATACACATCGATTCAGATCAAATAACCCCTCAGCCCACCAACATGGACTCAAAAACCACTGGGACCCGCCCAAGCAGCGACGCGCTCGCCGAATACCCAGAGTGTGGTTGGTGTAGAAAAGTAGACGCACAGAAAACCGCTAAAGCCAGAACGCCTGTCCGACGCCAAAAATTTCGACTTCTAAAAAGTATAAACATGTGGTGCGCCCTTATAGGAAAGGCAGCACGATGCCCTTCCTTATCGGACTTCCACGGCCGTCTGAGCCGTCAGCAGAGTAACCGGAGTCGCGATCGATATCGTCATTATCGATGTCGATATCGAACGCTGCCTCGGTCTCCTCGCCTTCCTCTTCCTTGTCGCCGTCCCATGCTTTTTGTTGAGCGCCGCGGTTGTTCCAGCGCAGAGTGCGGCTGATGCTGTCGAACCATTCGGTGGGCTGCGACAAAACGGTAGGGAAGGGGTACTGCGAGGCAGCGATGGTGACGTGATCACCCTGGCGAAGCTCGACACGGCCCTTGCCGTCGAATGCACAGTACGCTGTTGCGCGTGACTTGAGAGGCACTGCAATGCGGAGGAGCATACTGTCATTGAGTAGCATGGGTCGGAAGGAAAGCGTGTGCGGGCAGATGGGAGTGAGGAGGATGGCGGGAATATCGGGATGCACAAGAGAGCCACCCGCGGAGAGTGAGTACGCCGTCGAACCGGTGGGTGTAGAGAAAATGCAGCCATCTGCTTGCACAACGGTGAGGAGGTTGTTGTCGCCGTACAGCTCAAGGTTCGATACGTAGGGCGATGGGCCGCGGTCAATGACAAGCTCATTAAGGACTTCAAACTGCTCGGCCTCAATGTGTTGAGGTGAGCCAGGGGCTGCGTTCTTCTGATACCTGTACACCGTGCAGGTAAATCGCATACGCAGATTCACACGCATACCAGCATCGCCCATGATCTTGTTCAGCGCTTCCTTGTACTGCTCGAACTGGAAGTTAGTTAAAAATCCGAGACTGCCGAGCGAGAACGAGAGGATCGGCGGAACGATGCGCTGGAACAGCCATGACGTGAAAAGGACTGTGCCGTCACCACCCAGAGTAAGAACGAGATCGAACTTCTCTGGTGTTTCCCAGCACAGATCTGGAGTCCAGTAGCGGAGAGACTGCTCGAAACGCTTGTCCTTAGCTAACAGCGAAGGTGCATCGAATCGTTTCGATCTCTCCAACTTATAGTCCACATAAACGTTCACTCCAACATCCGACCCATATCGAGGTGTCGTCAGTAGCCATTCTGCCAGCTCTCGTGTTAAATGTACCAAAGCATTATCGCGTGCTTTGGTCACGATCATGACGTTGCGCACAGTCATTTTGATGGGTCGACGCTGCAATTGTTTCGAAACCTCGCGCACGCTGAATGCCGTCTGCATCAGCCTCGAATGTGATATCGAGTCATCGTCAGCGATTTCTTCCAACACTTTCTCGAGATTGACGGCTTTGTCGAATTTCTTGTGGAAGAAACAAGGTGATGCGAGAGCAGCCATCTTGCTGACAGCGAGATCTCCCGACTTTAGGTTGAGCTCGGAAAGCGCATCGGCGAGCGCTTTATGCGTGATGCTTTTGGAGCGCTGGGTCTTGCCCTCTGTTGCGCTATTCTTGTCTTCCATAACCATGGAGTCGATTGACTGTGACGTTGGCGGTCGTGATTGCAGGGCCTTGAGGATTGTCTGGCGGGGTATGGCGGAATCGAACGAAGCTGCGTTTTTGCGGTGCTTCCGGATGCGGTGCTCACCAAAGGATGGCAGCTGAGGTAGAACTGTGAGGTTCTCGATCGACGACGAGTTGCTAATAAAAGCCGAGGATTCGTTCCGAAGGGACTCGTCCGGTGTCGTAAAGGATGGTGTCGAGTCGGAGGCAGTGGGCGCACCGACTAATTCTTTCGTTGTTACCGAAGAGGCATTATCTTTAGAAGCCTGCGGCAAGTATACGCTTGTGCGCGGAGGCTGCGGAGAAGGAGCAGGGTGTGTGAGATTTATTGGTGATGCTTCGGCGGCGTTAACGGCGGAGAAGATATCCCGCGGCCTTTGTGGAGACAGGAGCGAATGAACTTCGGTCGGTGAGAACGGCTCCCCATTCTGGATGGTACTCGGCATCATCGTCGCTTATTAAATTACTGAACAGCGCGGGATGCGATTGCGCAAATGACGACAGCAGTCGCCGGAAATCGTCTCTTGGTAGTTTGGTATCGCCGCAAAAAGCGCCGGTCTCAGAGTTTTGTTGAAAGTTGAGTAATATGACAACGCAAACGTAACCAGACGCTCAACGGATTGCAGTTATGTTATCGAGCTCCAGGCTGGGGATGAGGAGTGATACGAAAAGGGGGCTGCAGGATTATGGCTACTGCATGGGAGCGACTCGTAAGGTCTCGGAGATCGGAGATGTGACAACTGCAAATGGTAACAGCAACACTCGACGTTGGCGTTGTAATGGCTATTGGCAGGGTGCGGCCGTCGGTGGATGCGATACAAACGTACAATTGAAGAGACCGGCTCCCAGTATTAAGAAATGCCAAAGAAACAGTGCAAGCAGTTGTTGTAGTAGTTATTGCTGTGCCCTGTCACAAGCGTGAATGGGAGAAGGGTAAGTGGACGTGAATCTCGCAGCAGGCACTAAACGCACCTGCTGCATCTGATCTATATTCACTTTGACATCTGCACAACATCGCTACGACCATTTGATATCGGTGAACTCACGAGCCACATACAGCACTGTTCTACACGCCAGCCTCAAACGCAGGTACCGCAACTCCGTGGCGGCTAGCTCAGCGGAGGGGTTTGACACCTGCGGTGTTTGAGGCACAAGTCAGCATCGGCTTTCAACCCAAAGTTAGAATGGATTTTGCTCAAACCGCCATGTCGAAGCAAAGGGGACTGTCAGGCGGCATGTGATTGCTCGTACTGTTAATCTGTGTTTGCAAGTCTTGTCCTACTTCAGATCATTGCGGTGTCTTGTTGGAATCCTTCGGAACGTTTGTGGCTCCTCCAATCCGCCCTCGGCCCAAAGCTCATACCCTAAGCGTTCGAAAAACGGTTGCCCATCAACGAGTCCATCACTTTGACACCGAGCGAATCTTTTGCCACATGACGCGTCGAGATCCAACCTCTTTTCGTACCGGGAACTGGAGCAGTAAAGCCGCTTTGCTCGTGCCTGGAGAGGACGAATGAAAGCATCTCATGAACACAAGGGCGAAACGAGCCGTATAGGGTTAGCTTGCGGAGCCTGTTGCAGGTGGATTCAACCTTTGGCATGATACAGAGTATTCGGAGACGAGACGGATCGAGCCTCGCTAACGGTTGACCCATCAATCGACTTCGTGGTGCATAAACTCGATGCCGTGCAAGCCGGTGCATGCGTAAATCATACATCTCAGAAACACGTATCACGAATTGGGGTCGGAGGAGCGGGAGGTACGGCGCGGCACGTCTTGGAGCTGGAACCGTGGCTGCTTCTACATGGATTCGTTAAACGACGCCCCATGTTTGCCTCAGGCAGATTGCACAGCTACGTCTCTGAGAGGACAGCAAAGAGTCTCGAGATGCGCCCCTGTATTTTGACGTGCTGTCTTGATAGCCTATAACGAACTGCCGAGAGATGCTCGCGCAGTGACAGCCTGCAACGCTAGGTGGGCGCGTGGAGCAGCAGACATAATGCGCGCACTCGCCAACTCACCTTCTCCACGTTCGCGTCTCAGCGCGTCCCTGTGACAGAAGTTCATGAACTCCATACCGATTGCGACTCAATGATTCATTATCACGGCAACATTACAGCAGTATGACAGGAGCAGTGGGCGGCATTTTGGACCATTAAAGGCTGAGGTATGTTCAAGACCACTTTGCATTGGGCATCAAGGACATGCAGGTCGTGACTTCGCATCTTATGGGCGGTCATTGTGTGGCAAATCGTACTTGTGATGGTCGTTGACATGTCGTGGTATCTAGTATATCGTAGTATGCAAAAAAGATCATGCTCGGCAGAATTACACTGAAGCAAGAGCCTTGCGGGCGAAGGTAGGCAGCACGAAAGATGCCTCGTGGATCTCCTTGCTGTAGTACTTGCACTTCTGGTCCTCCTCTTCGGGTGTCCAGCTGCGGATGGGCTTCTTAAGGTTGCGCTCGGCGTCCTTGGAGCAGACCATGAAGCCAATCTGGCCGGAGGGGTACGTGGGGATGGTAGTGTAGGCATACTCGACAGTAGGAAAGACAGCCTTGCAAGACTTCTTGAGGTCGGTAATGATGTGGAGGTGCAGCCACTGGTTCTCAGCTAGTAAAATGGTTAGCCGAAAATCATGGAAGCGCTTAACGAGCGCATCATAGACTTGGCAGGTCAAAGGTAGTAAAGGGTAAAGAAGGGGGCTTACAACCTTGGGTCGTAATAACGCCACCCTCACGGAGGGCGCCGCTCAACAGCTCAAAGTATGGCTTCTGGAAGAGGGCCTCGGCGGGGCCCTCTGGGTCACTGGAGTCGGTAATGATGACATCGAACTCGTTCTTCTTGTCCTCAAGGAATTTGAAGCCGTCGCCGACGATAGTCTCGGTCTTGGGGTGGTCAAAGCCAACGGACATGCCTGGGAGGTACTTCTTGGAGAGACGGATGACAGCCTCGTCGATGTCGCAGAGGACAGCCTTCTCAACGCAGTCGTGCTTGACAACCTCACGAAGGACACCACCGTCACCACCACCAATAACAAGGACATTCTTGGGATTGGGGTGGGAGTTCATGGCAAGGTGGGTGATCATCTCCTGGTAGCTAAGACCATATCAGTCATCCTGCCAACTCTATGTCGATGTGTAAAACGTACGAGAACTCGTCGCGCTCGGTGCATTGGATAACGTTATCAAGGACGAGGACCATGCCATAGTCGGTGGACTTGAAGATGAGGACATCTTGGTACAAGCTCTTCTCGTGGTGGATGACCTCCTCAACCTTGAGGGTCATGGCTTGACCAGGCCACATGCCGGAGATCTCACGGAACCAGCCATCTGCGGAACTATTAGCCCTGAAGCTTGATATACGTAACGAGTGCAGCGATTGCGTTGTGGATGAATATACCCTTGATGGTGGGGTGCTCGATAGCAGGCATTTTGAATGTGGTGTTTGTTAAGAAACGGAAGTTGAGTTTGAGTAAGGAAGGTGGAATGCGAGCGATGACAGAAGAGCAGAAAGGCCGACTGCGGATATATATGGGGACCTTCAGGATTGTGGTGTCAATTGGGCTCTTCGAAAACTTTCACCGTGCCTGGGCAACAATTTTCAAGCTATCCAGGCGCGTCATGCCCCGCGCTCCATCAGTCTCGATGACGCCTTGCCTGCCTTGACCTAGTGCGGGGCTCGCAAAGTGGACGCGGAAGGTACTGCCGACTCCGAATAGCTGCCGTTCTTGGACATACTCATTCGAGTCTGGATCATGATGAGGGTGGGCGTAGACATTGCGCTTAACCGTTCATCATTTTATCTCATGATGTATCTGTGTCAACACAACAAGCGAGAGCTTCGGAAGGTCCGTCGACATGTTTTCTGAAGCGGGGTTAGGCGTGCCTTATTCCCAGGCGTGCGGATTGGAACCGTGTCATCAGACTGTTGAGACGCTGACTTGACACGGGATACGGTATTTCCGAATAACATAAAAGAGACAAAGATACGGGCCTGATGCTTCTATTATCCTGGAGATTATGGCACCCGACATGGCAACAACCACTGTTGAGCAGCACTTGAAAAACAAGACATGGGCTGATCAACCTGAGGTCTTGCCATGGTACGTCAAAGACCTGAAAGATCTTCAGCCAAAGACCAAAGAGCTTTTCGAGATTTACAGCAAAGTCCCTTCTAATGAATTGATCTCGCATATCACGCAAGTCAGGGACAAGGCCTTCAAGATTGTGAGTCCACAGCCAGAAGGGCATCTGTTCCACGATTGATGGTAATGAACAGTTTCCCTACCCTTGTCTCGGACACTGGGGGTTCCTAAATCTGAACATCCAGAAGTCAGATGCCTACGATGAAGTCGTTCAGCGCATCAACGATGGCGAGCAGTACCTGGATATCGGTTGCTGTATGGGTCAAGACATACGCAAGCTCGTTTACGATGGAGTCCCTTCGGAGAATGTCTACGCGTCGGATCTTCAGGGCCAGTTTTGGGACATGGGCTATGAGATGTTCTTGGACAGGTCGTCTCTGAAGGCCACCTTTATCGAGGCAGATGTCTTTGATAATACGTCAGGTCTGCAAGAATTCACTGGCAAATTTGACATCGTTCACGCAGCCTCGTTCTTCCATCTTTTCGATTGGGATGCTCAAATTGTAGCAGCCAAGAGAATTATAAGCCTGTTGAACCCTGAGTCCAATAGCCTCATTCTCGGTCGTCAAGCTGCTCGCGTAGAAGCTGGTGACTTCATCGCAAAGGTCGGACAGACTAAGCGTCGGTACTGGCACAACCCGGAGTCCTGGGCCAGTTTGTGGAAGCAAGTCAGCGAGGAGACCGGGATGAATTGGAAAGTTGAGGCAGTGTTCGATGAGAAGCCTGAGGGTGCACGCAAGAAGAGCGGGATGGCGGACTTCATCCCTGAGGATACCAAGTTCATGAAGTTCATCATTCGAAAGGCTTGAGTGGTGTATCACGTCTTGTCGGGCCACGAGCGATCCCATATGGTTCGAGAAATTGGTTTAGATCGGAGGTGGACGTACTGAAGTGTTGAGTATGTAGATGCCAAATGTAAAATGTTCGAGGTTCGTTGTACTGACAGCTCGGTTGAAGACAGCAAGGACCAGCCAATCATTCGTGTGCAGGGCCTAAAGCAAACATGTCAAACATAACCGTGGCTTCAACATCACCACCTCTCGAATCCCTTGAGCAGCGCCTGTATAGCCTTTGAACTCTCCTTTCCCGTCTTCTCACTTAATTATATCGCCATGGACCCTTACTCCCCCGAAGGAGGCATGTGCAGACTTCGCAATGAACATGTCGCATCCCGCTAACCACAGAACCTAGAACTCATCAACATCCACACAGCATTCCACGCCGGCGCATACCAGCAAGTCCTCGACTTCGACACCTCATCATTCTCCTCCAGCAATGCGCTGCCCGTTCGCGTCTTGAAGGCACGCTCACAAATCGCCCTTGGGCAAGCACAAGCCGTCTCCTCCGAGCTTGCTAGCGAAAAGACACCAGATCTTGCTGCCGTAAAGCTTCTGGCAGACCTTGAGCAGGGCAAGGATGTCACTGAAGCAACGAAGAAGCTAGCAGAACAGCATGGCCAAGAGAACCTGAACGTTCAGATTATAGGAGGCATCATTCTAGAGCGCGCTGGCGAGACAGAGGAGGCTCTTGCGCTGCTGAGCAAGCACCAGGGCAGTCTTGATGCGTAGGTCGCGCCAATCGAAGGGTTTATCATGATTTACTGATGTGCGGCAGTGTCGCCCTCATTGTACAGCTATACCTTCAACAGAACCGCGCAGACCTCGCAGCGAAGGAGGCTCAGCGCGCACGGAAATGGGCACAGGATAGCTTGCTCGTCAACATCGCAGAGTCGTGGGTTGGCATGCGCGAGGTATGTTCCCAACACTATGAGAGCCAGGAAACAGCATGCTAACGCAATACAGGGCGGCGAGAAGTACCAATCCGCGTTCTATGTCTTCGAGGAGCTTGCTCAGACCTCACAATCACAGTCACCGCACTCGCTCGTCGCACAGGCCGTCTCAGAACTCCACCTCGGCCGCCTGCCAGAAGCCGAAGCTGCTTTACAACAGGCGATCGAAATCGACCCTAAGTCAGCAGACACCATTGCAAACCTGATCGTCCTGAACACATTGCTCGGTAAAAAGGAGGAGACGGCGCAACTGAAGCAACAGCTCGAGAGCACAAATGCTGAGCATCGAGCGGTCAAGGATTGGGCGGAGAAAAAGAGCGACTTCCAGAAGGCGGCGGCGAAGTACACACCGAAGTTCGAGGTTGCTGCATAGAGAAGAAAGGCCATAGAGCCAAAGCTGTAGTGGAACTCAAGAGTGGCTGGCTCCGAATAGCATGAATAGTCTGGCCTAGCGAGGGATCAGAAGTATCACAATGAACGAATCATTCGATCAGGACATGGCAACGATATGCCGCAGGCTGCACTATTTACCAGCTTTCGGCGAATACAGCGACCAACCAACAGCACCAAACCCAAAAAAAAATTCAACTTGTCCAGCTCCCGTCGTGACAGCTCGCTTCTTTCGGTCCCAAGATCTGGGGACTGGCATGCTTGAAGAGAATTGTGCGCTATAGTCTAGACTTCATGTTTTACTAACATCACTGTTCTTGAGAACAGAACACAAAGGCTCTCGAACACAAGGCAGCCTCGTGGTATAACCACGTGCCAAATATACAACCCATTCTAGGAATTTGTCAGACATCCAAGATACACATGCAAAGGCAGTCACTGTATACCCCACATGCTCATCGCATATGCACCCTTTGACTGATTCACTGTCCAGACTACGGAAGTGTCAGCTCCCGAATAGCGCCCAGCTGCAGCATGCAGCGCCTAGCCATGCACGCAATTTGTACATGCAGCCGCCGTCAGCGATCAGATCCACATTCACAGCATTCTACAGTGAATGTACGTCTGACGGCACGGCACACAAGACAAGATACACAGATGGTCGTGATGTGTGGCCTGTGGTGTGGACAGCTCGATATTTTGCTGTCCAGGCCGTGCTTGGACATGGGCGTGCCGCAGCACGCGGGCGCAATTAACGTTGTCGATTAATCCAGACTGCCGGATCCTATTCAGCCCTGGCGTGGAAGCCCATCCTTCACCCTCTCATTTCTTGCGCACCCGCAACGTAGCGCTTCACTGCGCGTCGCTCACCGATGTCTCTGCACACGCACTGCAAACGTCACAAAGGTTATGCAACTGTGCAGCTGACACGTAGAATGTCCGCGCGTAGAGACCAAGGCCGCGCATCTCGATGCCACATCTTGTGTAGTGGCCCCCGGGACCTGACGCATCCGAAGCACTCTTGGAACAAGCTTAGCCTTAGCCCTGCATCCAATGAGCGCGGGCCCACCGACCAAAGTCGCAGGTCTTGGTCACAGCTGCGAGTCCAAATAAAGCAACCCACACGAGGACTCCGTTGCGCGGGACTCGTAGACCATGTGTGCGGGTAAGTGGACTTGTTACTTGCGGCGTCTTGCGGCGCAAAAGAACCGTGCGCTGCGTGTGTAGAGATTTCAGGCCGAGCGGTTTGTGGTTTGGTGTGGCCACTGGGCAGATGAGGGATCTGCTCAAGCCCGCTTTATCCCACGATTGTGTCGAAGTGTGACTTTAGCAATCTCCGTGCTATGTGTATACGGCGCTTCTCGCCCGCTTGCTTGTACTTGCTTACACTCTGTCCCATCAAACATTCGTGCGTTGCTCTCCCTTCAAACTGCTAGAGCTCCGCTATCTCCGGCGCGCCATACCATATCGATACGAATCGCATGCTGTCGTCATAACCATGGTTGCTATACAAGAGGAAGACACGCACGAGGTGCACGAGGCACAAACACCGATAATAGAAAATATGGTCCTTGGAGTACCGCCTGTGTTTGAAGGCTTGACGAAGCAGCTTGACAAGATCGTCGAGCAGCCGCTTCTTGGGCCGAAAGCTGAGTTCCCCGCAGGTACCAGCATTCCACAACACAGACTGATAGTAACTGGGGCTGATGGTGAACAGTAGCCTTTGCGTATGCACGGAAGAATGAGACCGGAAAACGATTACCACAGGCAATTGCGCACCGAGGGTTCAAGGCGAGGTTTCCGGAAAACACCATGGGAGCGTTCAGAGGAGCCGTTGAAGTCGGCGCTGACGCTGTTGAGACGGACATTCACTTGACAAGAGACGGTGTTGTTGTTTTGTCGCATGATAAAGATCTAAAGCGCTGCTTTGGACGAAAAGAGAAACTGATCGACTGCGACTACGAGTTCGTGAGTTCGTTAAAGACTTTGAAAGAGCCACACGAGTCGATGCCACGATTGTCTGATCTGCTGGAGTTCCTGGCCCAACCGGGGCTGGAGAATGTCTGGGTATTACTGGACATCAAGGTGAGCTATGATTCTGGTGTAGGCAACCTATGCGCTGACGTTGTACAGCTCGACAACAATGCCGACGATGTGATGCGTCTGATTAGTGAAACGATTCAAAGCGTACCTGCCTCATCGGCGAGACCATGGCAAAGTCGCATTGTGCTGGGATGCTGGGCGGCAAAATACCTGCCGTTGTGCTCCCACTACTTGCCTGGTTTCCCGGTATCACACATCGGCTTCTCGGTGCTTGTTGCATCGTACTTCTTTACAATACCGAATGTGTCATTCAACATGAATCAGGCGGTGCTGATGCCACCATGGGGCAAGGCGTTCATTCGTAAGGCGCAGTGTGACGGGCGTCCTGTATATGCGTGGACGGTGAACGACGCACGGCGTATGAGGTGGGACATTCAACAAGGGCTGGACGGTGTCATTACGGACGACCCAGAGCTCTTCTTAGAGGTGCGTCGAGGGTGGCATGAAGGAACTGAGCATGGCCTGCGCGCTCGGGACTGGCTGGATATTGCGAGGGTGAATTTCTTCGCTCTTATCTTTTCTTTACTGTTCCAGCTCATGTATGGCTTCAGGCAGGAGAAGCCTTTGCTAAAGGTGAAGCCGGCTGCATAGTAAGGTCGAACAGCAACGCAAGTGCTGCAGCTGTAGACGAATGCATTGTCATTATTCGCGTGCTGCTCGTTTGTATCTGTGCTGTCTGCGATGGTGACGTTGAAACTGTAACGCTGGTATACAGGCGCCTTGGACATTCCTACCCTGTAAATTTAGGCGCGTTTGCGGGGAGCACGCGTCAGTCAACAACCCAAACCCCACGCTCACTCACAACACACCATCATGCCTAGGTATGAGGCACTGTACATGACATTGCCGCGCCAGAAAGCTTACGTGCATGCCACAGGGAAATTATAACACTGCAGGCTGGCCAGTGCGGCAACAGCGTCGGACAGCAGTTCTGGCAGCAGCTGTGTCAAGAGCATGGCATCAACCAGGACGGCAACCTCGAAGACTTTGCGACAGAAGGCGGCGACCGCAAAGATGTCTTCTTCTACCAATCAGACGATACCCGCTACATCCCCCGCGCCATCCTCCTCGATCTTGAGCCTAGGGTGCTCAATTCCATCCAATCGAGCGCCTACAAGAACATCTACAACCCCGAAAACTTCTACATACACAAGTCAGGCACTGGTGCAGGTAACAACTGGGGTATGGGGTACAGCATGGGCGAGACGGTGCACGAAGAGATCCTTGACATGATCGACCGCGAGGCCGACGGCTCAGATTCGCTGGAGGGCTTTATGATGCTGCATTCGATTGCCGGAGGTACAGGCTCAGGTCTGGGATCTTACATGCTGGAGCGTCTGAACGATCGCTTTCCTAAGAAGCTCATTCAGACGTACAGTGTCTTCCCCAATACCCAGGACGGCGACATCGTCGTCCAACCATACAACAGTTTGCTTAGCATGCGTCGATTGACACAGAACGCCGACTCAGTCGTGGTTCTAGACAACGGCGCACTATCAAAGATCGCAGCAGACCGTCTGCACGTGCTGAATCCCTCTTTTGAGCAGACGAACCAGCTGGTCTCGACCGTTATGTCTGCCAGTACAACCACCTTGCGCTATCCAGGTTATATGCACAACGATCTGGTCGGTATTGTCGCATCCCTTATTCCAACACCACGCTGCCACTTCCTCATGACTGCTTATACACCTTTCTCTGGTGAGAACGTAGAGCAAGCCAAGACAGTCCGCAAGACCACCGTGCTGGACGTCATGCGCCGGCTGCTTCAACCCAAGAATCGCATGGTCTCGACCAACCCCACCAAGAAGAGCTGTTACATGTCCATCCTGAACATCATTCAGGGAGAGGCAGATCCTTCGGATGTAAGTTGAACTTGTGCTGTAAATTGACTACGTACTGAGATCGACAGGTGCACAAATCGTTGATGCGCATCCGCGAACGACGACTGGCTACCTTCATTCCTTGGGGCCCCGCCTCAATTCAGGTAGCGCTCACCAAGAAATCGCCCTACGTACAATCGTCGCACCGAGTTTCTGGTCTCATGCTTGCGAATCACACCGGCATCGCAACTCTTTTCAAGCGCATCGTGGCACAATACAACACACTGAGAAAACGCAATGCATTTCTCGAAAGTTACAAGCGCGAAGCACCCTTCAAGGATGGCCTTGGTGAATTCGACGAAGCCAAAGAGGTGGTTCAAGGTCTGATCGAGGAGTACGAGGACGCAGAAAATGCAGACTATCTGAGCAAGGAGACACCGCCAGTTGACGAGGATGGCGATAAAAGGGTCGGCTGAGTCACAATCCGCAATAGCATGGACGGCGTTCTCATACTACTGAATTTACTGGAGTTCTCTGGATGCCCGTTGTTGGCCAGAGCGGCGTTCGGGCAGACGAAGGCGACCACTTGTGTCGCGGAGCGATACTTTAAAGATACCACTACTTTTCTCGCAATCGCAACCAGAATCCGACCTAATCAATTGGATTCCAATATCAGATGTTGACGTTGTTAAAACGTTACCTCCTACGACTTGTGGTTCTGCTAACCATCATTACTAGGCCGTCCAAGCTACAGCACATGCGCGCGGAACGATTCTAGGACGGTGCTAAAGAAAGGCGCAAGCGTCAAGCAACCGCGGGACGGCGACTGTGCTTGCCGTGGCTTTTGCGGACGAAGTCATGTACCAAGCTTGCGCTCCTCCCGTTCGGCTCCCCAACGTTACGCTTCGCAGGGCCGTATAACATCATCCACTGCCCAGCACACGAAGAGACAGACTCGCCGCCTCAGAACAATCTCAATCGCTCAGTCACTATGTCTTCGCGACTGGTCTCAGCTGCACTGTCTAGGCGCACCGTAACGTGCAGCGCCGCTCTTCCTGTAGCGCAACACTCGAACTCTCCAAGAGTCGAGCACATCAATGGGAACAATACCCACTACACACTCCTCAAAAATAGCACACCGGAGATCTCCACCCAGGTATTGTCTTTGCCAACATTAGCTCTTGTCAAACCACTTAGCCAACAGGCGACGTTGATACCCGCATTGTCCAGCCTACGACGGCCGGTGGATGTCCTTGCCAAGGGATTCGAGGAGAACAGAGATGTCGATGAGTGGACTCGAGGATTTGTGTTTGGTAAGCAGCACGAGAAAGTTGCATGTGCGTGGGAAACAGTCGAGAAAGAGCTGTGGCTTGAGAGGTTTGGCGGACCCGGCCGGACAATCGAGACTGCCAGCGGTATACAAAAAGCGGTGCTGAGAGATGCTGCACCGGATGGGAAGGGCTATCTGAGAGTTCTTATCTAGATGTATCACGGTTGTCTCGACAGTGACAATGCTTTGCGCTGAGCTGCTATGTGCTGAGTAGGTGATTGTGGTCAACTTAGAATTTCAGTCTTACAATCTTCATTTTATCGCGCTCTAAGCAGTCCCGTCTAAGGCGCTACCATTCCAGCACGTACATGACAACAGCAAGAGGCCCATCCACTTTCTGCCCAGGACACGACAATCTCCAACAGCACTATGGCTTCGTAAACACGCACAGCGCCGGAGTTCCTCACTCACAATGGAGCCAAGCGAATAAAAATGTCGACAAACAACGAGTTCATGGAGCTCACACAAATGAGCGTCGACCTGTGAATCTCCTCCAACACATCGTGGTATTACAGTCAAAGCTGACAAATGACAGTAATGCTCAAGCCTCAACCAGCTCACCCCATCTGCACCTGCCTCCTGAGCTTCGGAACAAGATCTGGGGATTTGTATACGGCAATAATCTTTGCTCACAAGTCAGACTTAGAGCGTGACAATCCAGACATCTCCCCATTATCCATACGTCCATGATCGTTGCACCCAAGCCGTCTGCAAGCAACAACGGTTCGAAACCCTTCAAGCATTTTTCCCTCATAGGGCTTAGTCGCCTCCTTTAGCAACGCGGTGCTTCCATCGAATGCAAACCATATCGACGTTTCCGCCACATACAGATACATCAGGTGTAAAGAAGGGGAGCAAAGTTCGCCAGACGTTTTACAGATCCTCAAGTCTTCGATATATGAGGCTCAGTCTGCCAACTCAGTCTCAAGGATGTAACATGGTAACATTATGCAAGCGTGGCGTAGCTTAGCAATTAGTAGATGAATTACATCGATACTAAAAAAGGCGCAACATGTTCCCCGACTGGGATATGAAGATGTCTCAAATCAAAGATCCAGCGTCTATGGTCAAAGCGAAAGTGCCGCTTAGTCACAGCTTAGTCACAGAATTTCTGCAACGCCGCAACCTCGTCCGCACCACGATACGCAAGACAGCCCATCGTCGCCATGCCGCCCCGGTTACAGCTCCTGCGGCTCGCCCGCCCCGTCTTGTCAACATCACAACGACCAGTAGCACAATTCGCCGTCCCCACCCAACAACGTTGCGCATCCGTCCTCTCCTCGCTCTCGGACAACAAGGGAGCCTACAACAAGCGCATCAAGCGCGGTCGCGGACCGGCCTCCGGCAAGGGAAAAACAGCAGGACGTGGTCAGAAGGGCCAGCATGCGCACGGCAAGGTGCCCGCAGGCTTCGAGGGCGGTCAGACACCGCAATGGATCACCAATCCGGAGCGCGGCCGTGGAAAGTACAACCCTTTCAAGGTCGAGATGAGCCCGATCAACCTCGACCGTATACAGAGCTGGATCGACCAGGGGAGACTGGACCCCAGCAAGCCCATCACGATGAAGGAATTGGCTAAGAGCAGGTGTCTTCATGGCGTGAAGAGGCATGGCGTGAAACTGCTTGCGAGGGTGTGTCCTTGAACTTTTGCATGGAATCTAGAAGTTGTTTTCTAACAGCCACCAGAACCCTGAGGCCCTCACCACCCCCATCAATATCATCGTCTCCCGCGCCTCCGCCGAAGCAATCGCCCGCATCGAAGCCCTGGGCGGCAGCGTAACAACGCGCTTCTACAGCCCGACCTCGATCAAGCGCGTGCTGCGCGGCGACTCGCACCCGCTCATCTCGCTCGACGCTCCGACGTCCCTCATCTCGCTCTCTGCATCCTCCACCCCTTCACTCCTACCGAGCCCCATCCTCAGCGCCCTCGCCTCATCCGCTGACGACAGCGCCCGCAAAGAGGCCCTTGGCGCTGTCATGCGCCACCTGAGCGCGAAGTACAGATACCGTCTTCCCGACGCCACGGGACGAAAGGATATCGAGTACTACCGCGACCCGGCTCACAGGGGCTACCTCGCGCATACGCTCAAGGAGGGCGAGAGCCCGAGTTTGTTCTTCAAGCCTCCGAGGGAGGCCAGGGATCGTAAGAAGTCAACTGCAAAGAGGAATGCAGCCAAGGCATCGGCGGAGAATAGGCTGTTTTAAGCATGGAGGTGAGAGGGGGGCCGCATGGAGAGCTGGTAAGATAAAGGAAGGGGATTGTATCATACTATGTACTTCTGAAGCTGGATGTAAGACCGGGCACCGCGCAGAAAGAGTGAGGTGGAATTGTTTGTACATGTCACACACGCACGGCAATTATGCTCTTGGAGTGCAACTTGAACCGTAGCGGATCGCAAGACCACTTCCCAACTTCCTGGTGCTGAATCATCCCGTGACGTCCCACCTTACTACTCGGCTTCAAAGACGGCACAACGCAAGTCGAACTTTGCAGCACGACGCCCGCCGCGTCTACAACGTTCGAGCGTCTCGCCACGCCGTTTCTCCCAAAACTGTCTGAACTCGTAGCAAAATGACGGCTCATTAAAGCCATCCTATATTCTCTGGTCTTCCTTCGAATGTCACCCGTAAGATTGGCACGCAGTATTCGCGTCCATAGATTCGCGATACACCGCACTTGGGAGAAAGACTAGCCGAGGAACGTCGTACGCGAGCGTGAAAAGGCACCTTGGATGCATGTTATGGAAAAGTTCCATGCGCCAGCGCAGCGCTCTTCGCGCGTTTAAAGGCTCGGGACCAGGTTGCAGGTATCTGCAGTGCCAGAGGAGAGGTGATTTTCTAAGCAGTATCTCTGGCTGGGCTCTGGTGAAGATATGTCGTGAGCGATCAGAGTGGTTGTGGAATCACTGGGATCCAAGCCGTGCTTTGGGCCAGCCCGTACATCAGTATCAGCCTCAGTATCGTCTGAGCGAAGCGCATCTGTTTGATAGATCCGTCGACAAGCCGCAGGCCTTGGTGCAACACCGGTGTCTGTAATACAACATTATCACGTTGTGACTGGTAACACGGTATTAGAGGCTGCGCTGCATTCTCTGACCTACTCCTCTCGCAAATGTCATACCATTGCCGTCAGAGGAAGTCACGGTCTTGCGGTGTCGTGAACATCGGTCAGTCAAGAGGAGATCCACACCAAGTCTTTCACGAGTGGCAGTATGCCATTACCGTGTGTAACATGTCAAGGTCTTTCTTTTCTTCTCCAGCTCATCGCCGACAGGACGGAGCAGCGACGGACATTAAAACGGCACGCAGCCCGCGACTCGAAGGATTGGTGGCAATGAGCCTTCCGGATGCACGCCCATACCGGTCGTGTTGACATCCGTACCTGGAACGATACACACAAGCGGTAATAGCCGGTGACTGACAGCGCACATGGGAGCACATCCGCGGCGAATCAAGGTGGTGACACAGGCACATGAACGGTGGAGCAAGTCACGAGCCGACCAGGCGTACATAGGGGGACCGGGTGCTTTCTGTCGACTTTCGTCTTGGCGGCTCAGTGGTGTGCACTGTAACAATAGGATTTTGTAGGTCCGAGTGCCTTTTGTCGGTCAGAAGATGGATCGTCGAATGAGCCTTAGCCGTTGTAGCTGCGTGGGTGGACGATGGGCACCTGCCACGACAGCAGATTGATGCTACTTCTGGTTGTCACACGGTGTGGGCTGCAGCTGGCAGACGTCTCGCCTTTGCATTGCGGGACGAGATAGATGGAAAGGGTCGCGAGCATGGACGTTGCGACGAATGACCAAGATGACGCTCATCGGTGCATACCTGAATGGTAACTTGCAGGCCGCCTTGGCTATCTCTTCTGATTGTAGATTCCAACAAACCAACGCCCAATTGCGGCTTGTCGCTAATGTTCATTGCAAGGTGCGGCGCTGTCGACACATCTGCAGTGCCTTGGTGTCAGTCTTCGAGCATCCACCCAGACCACAAATCCTAGGTCAGATGTTCACCATCGAAGCGGTCAGTCCGTACTACTGCCGCGCTACATCTTCAGCGTCAATGCGCCCGTCTAACAGGCTGACAAGGTTTGGAACTTGCAACTGCGCCTCTATGGAACGGCCTCAATATGCCGGGTTCGGTCAGACGCAAAGTGGCTGCCCAACTGGCTGCATCCGTAAGGATCATGACACAGTGGCGGTACAGGCTGTGCGGAAGAGTTGAAGGACTTGGGGCACAGCGCAACATTCCATAAGACCGATGATGGGATGCCTTGTAGTTGGGCTCGGAGCTTCTGAAGAAGACGTGGAGTGGTGAGCGTGGGACTGAGAGCTTATTGGCTGACGATCATGTCGTCTTACCTGCTTTTTCTAGCCCGGGCGGGGCCTGAAAAGTGAAAGGAGTCGATGCTGCTGTGTACAGGAGCTAAACCCAAACCCAGTGCTTGCGGTTTGCGATGGAAAACGGTCGCCAGACTCCGAGGTACAGCTTCTGCGCATGCATGAAATTTGCTGTTGAGCAATCTTTCGTTGCGTACGGCCCAGGGCGATGAGCCTGAAAAGCCCGTGGGATTCCTTGCCGCCTATAGTGTTTTGGCAAGCACACCACTCGGCGAAACAAGCATGGCTATTGTCATGTTCCGGATGACAGGCTGAAAAGCGTCGCAATCACAGATGATGCGTTAAAGTCGTAATCGGTAATAGCATAGCATCAATCTTGGTGGAGTTGAAAGATCGACAAGAAGAGGCTAAAGACGACCAAGTTGTTGACGTTCCGCAAAGAGGCTTGCATCGTTGCAGTTTCAATACTGATTCGAGCCTCGTTAGGTGGTGCGCTACAGATCAATAACGCACAGGAGGTCGCCTGCTGCACACGAGAAGATTGCGCTAGACGAGGTGTCATGACGTTCCTCGGCAAACAGGACTGTTGGAGGCATGAGACCGTATTGATTCAGGATAACTCATGGTGTGATGGACGCGTCGAAGCGCGGTATGTCTCAGCGCGCAGCTAATAATGGTTCCTAAGGCGGCATAGTTGCACCCAACGCTTCTCTATGGCTGGGCAGTGACTCGTCAAGCAAAGAAATGCCGAGTGTCATCCGTATCACACCCCCACTGATCCGGTTGAAAATTACTTTCGTTCCTTTGCATCCGAACCAGTATCATCATCTCCACAACTCGTTCGGACTTTGCGGGATCGCCGTCGCAATCTTCGTTGCATGCGGCCGACGAGTGCCAAAGGAACCAGTGGCGGGTACGAGATTAGCTCCTTGATGAGGCCATCGTTTACGGCAAACGTCAAGTCGTATCACGATCCACTATGGAAGTCGTGCAGATGCGCTGAGGTTGATTACATAGAGCTGAAGGTTGCAGATGTAATGTGAGGTTTCATTTCCTTGCCAGATGTGCAAAGCAGCCGAGCATGCCATCAGCCTGATGTGGTCAGCCCCTTGATTGAAGCGGGAGGCGACTACCCGTGTTCGGCAGGTATATTGCTGGTCCTCTCACCACGGAACCAGGATTGCTTACGTGTGTGCGCCGAGGGCGAGCGCAGCATCCCTGTTGTTGTTAGGATGATGACAAGACGTCTCGCCTTTTGCTCCACCATGCCAACGACAAACTTGTCGTCAAGCAGGATCACCGGCGGCAGCAGGACACGGAATTCAATTTGTCGTTTCCAGGATGTTGCGTCTCCCTTGCGCCGCGCCTCCAATCGCAATTCCGTGCCGGTTACACATTTAGCGCTGCTGGCCTCACCAGAGGCGTTGTCCATCAATATCGAGATTGTTTGCCGGCCAAGCACCGCGTCCTGAGAAGCGATGACGCTTCACGGTGTCGTTGCTAGCGCATGGGCAAAGTTCTCGAACCGCGGACGCCCGCTGATGCTTGGAGACGATGCATTTGCAACAGTGGTGTGCGTTACCATTGGGCTTGAATAGTGGAGGCTGCCGCCAATCCTGGCCTCTAACACACGCAAAAGGCCCGTTAATGCTGTACTATAGTAGTGACTGTGGCAGACGGCATCAAAGAGCAAGCAATACGGTACCGTCGATACGTGTTTCGCCAGGGGCGTTGACAAAGGCGGTCCTGCGGTGCAGGCTGCCTCAACTTGGAACCACATAATCTGGTCTAATTGAGGGAATGTCTCTAGCGCCGGGACACAAGCAGTGTGCGATTCGCCGAAAGCAGCGGGCCCGAGGGATGCAGCTGAGTTGCAACCGTCTGATTTGGCGGTTCAAGGACGCAGCATAATTTGCAACAAGAGGATTGCAAGATCAGCAGTCCGCCCAAACCTCAGCCTGCAAAGTTCGCATTGGACAGGGATCGGGCTCGGATGTAGGGAGTGGTTAGGGCAAAGTAAGACGGAAACCCTGTCGCACGGTAGGGTAAAGAAGCGAGCCATGGCGGTTTGGCGGCTCGATGCTCGTATCGCTGCTTCTGATACCGATGGCGGCAGCACCGCAGATTTGCGGGCGGCGTGAGGGCATCGTCTCGCGGCCAGCAGTGAGCAGCGTGCAGGCTGGCGAGTGGTGCAGAGGTCAAACATGGCATGGATGAGAGTGTCTGACAACGACCGCTGGACGCAGCACCGATCTCTTGCGGTGTCTGGGAAGCGTGTGATGGGCGAGTCGTTGACGGCTGCACAACGCTGTCCGAGGTCTGCGAGGGCTGCGATGGCTGCACATGGCCCATGTGGTCCGCCGCTTACGGCAATTGATGCTGCATTTACATTCGCACTTGCAGTCGGCTGTGGCAGCGCTGGCAAAGTTAATGGACGAGTGGGCGTGGCTGGGCCGGGCAAGGAGGTGTCCTCATCATCTCGTGTGAGCCCGCCTTGGCCGGTGCAGCAGGCCGTGATGCAAGCGTAAGGGATCTCAGCAGGCGTGCTCGAATGGCACCACGGTACCGCAGGACCACGGGCAACCGCCCACAGACCGCAGCTTCCGGAGACAGGGCGACTGGCGTGCAGCAACTTGACGAGCCGGCCAGCGCTATTGTTTCTGCCTGGAGCATGGCGGTCTATCGTCTGCCATTGATTACTGGTGTCCCACGGATGCAGACGAGGACGGCTGTGGGCAGTCGCGTTCGTGTGCAAGTGGGCCCTGCTTGGAACGGCAGCGGTGGTGTCGACTCGACAGAGCAATGCTGGCTGAGGCCCCGCCGCCGCCGCCGTCGGCCAATGGCGCGCGCTGAGGCTGCGAGCTGGTGGCGCTGGGGTCCTTGGACGACTTGGATGGCCGCTCCGGGCATGGCGCCATCAGCACCGCGACGACGCGCAGCTCGTGACTGTGCTAACAACGCGACCGGGGATGCTGCGGGTCAGATGGCGGTCGCCGGCCCTGTGAATAATCGCGTCCCAAGGCGGCGATGGCCACGGCCACGGCCACGGCGAGCACTTGACTTGGAAGCGTGGTGCACACTTGCAGCGCTTGCAGCAGAGGGTGCAGCTAGACGCGAGCCCAGCGTGGCCACGGCTCGCCTGGAGGCAGTCGGGGCACTGCAACTGGCCAGCCCGCTCCCCTCTGCATGATTCGACGAGCCTCCAGTTCACATCCTGCTCCATCATGCTCTAGCGCGCGAAACAGCGTTCTGAGAGTCAGACTGCCAGCCGTCCAAGCGCGACCGCCATGGCCGACCGTGTTGACCGTGACGATCCACCGTGGGTGCAGTGCAGCGTGGTTCAAACTCGGCCTGCCACCAGCGCGCCAGCTGCAGCGCCGCCAGTCGCAGCGTCGCAGCTGGGTCCTTGGACCGCCGTCCCCATGCGCGTGTGTCTCTGGCTGTGCGTGTTTGCAAGCAGCTCTGCTCTCAATCGACACACAGCACACAGCACACAGCACGCACAGCTGGGCCAACGTCCAAGCTGTCCAGCACACAGGACGGCCGTGTGGCGCGTGCTGTGTGCTGTGTGCTGCTTGCCGCCTGCTGCTTGCTGCTTGCCGGCCGCTGCAACAGCGAGGCACCGCACCCCTGCCGCCGCCGGTGTCGTCCCTGGCCGGCGTGGTCACGCCGCCCAGCGCGCTTTGGTGCTTTCAGACAGGCATCTGCGCATCGTCCATCGCTGATGCAGCGAGGCTTTGTCCCATAATTAACCTAAACCCGATGCCCTTGGCTCGCGTTCGTTTGTGTGTGTGCTGGGGCGGCCGTGCGCACAAGCCCCACTTTAGCGTCCCCAGCCAGAGCAGGCGCGGTTGATGTCAGAGCTGCTGTTTCTCCTTCTGGATCAGCTCTTGGGGCTTGCCTGGATCTTTCCGACCTTCACAGGAATTATGTATCAATCCAACGGCCCCAAAAGCCATGTCTGCGCAAGCAGCTGCGCGCGGCCCGCCGACAATCCGCCTCCCTGACTCTAGACAATTCCAATCGCCGCCGGCACGCCTCCAAGCCTACTATACCACTCTGTCCCCTCCGCCTCTCACCCACTGCCCTCCTGCCTCTTCTTTATGTGCCCTGCGCTTCCCTTTGCCGCACTGTGCTAGGGTCCAAGCACGTAGAGACCGACGCTCGCAACCGTGGCTCTTGTCTCCCGGAAACAAGGTTGCATTCATACGCCCGGCCTTCTCGCATATTTCTTGCAAGTCACAACCACTCGTTGTCAACAGCCTCCTTGCTTGACACACAAGACTGCTCGCCGCCTCACCACTCCCCTTGTCACTGCCGTTGGTGAAAGAACTATAGCGTCGGCTTGCAAACGCCTGTCCCACGCTATACTAAGCACAGCTTCCTCGCTCATGCTCCTCGGCACACGGTAACGTCGCCGCTGCCTCACCTCCATCTCGCCTTCACCGTTGGCCCTACCACCTCACCTTCATCGCCCACATGCTTGAGCTACAGCTCCCCCGTTCGATGCCTCACGCCCTCCCCCGGGAGCCTCCCTTCGACTTCCACTTCTCGTCATCAACTCGACCCACCACCAGATTCGATTCTGGCGCCGTTCAAATGCAGCTTCCCGTCCCCCGAATGTCGAACGGGTACGAGCTGCCCGCGCCCAGACGGGCTTTGACGCCTCCCGAGGTGCAGAGTTCAGCAATCAAGGTTGTATCACTACCTCCGGGTCAAGGTGCTGGACAGCAGTACGGCTACCAGCTTCCTGCAATTGGCAACTCCCGGTCAGCAACAGCCACAACTAGCCCTGCTGCTCAAAGGCAACACCAGCAGCAGCAAACCCAAGAAGTTGCTCAGACGCCGCGAAAGAAGTGGTCGATATCACCAAACTTGCGAATCCCCTCCACCATCAACACACCTCAGGAGGGACTTCCCCAACTAGCAGCTGAGGTGGGTACAATAGTTCCACGTTTTGTTGACAATACGCTAATCTATCCAGATAACCTGCCTGTTTTGGTTTGAGAGCTCGAAAGTCCTGAACCAAGTCACAGAGTCGAACTCTCCCCTTCAACATATACAACCTCTTGTTCCAGACGCGATACCGACAACCGGATTCCGCAAATGGGTAGCAACAATCTTGACGACAACCCAGGTCGCCCAAAACGTCATCCTCCTGGCCCTTCTGTTCGTGTGGAAGTTGAAGCAGACCAACCCAAGTGTGAAGGGCAAGCCTGGTAGCGAGTACCGTCTTCTGACGGTTGCGCTGATGCTCGGCAACAAATTCTTGGACGACAACACCTACACTAACAAGACGTGGGCGGAAGTGTCTGGCATCTCAGTACAAGAAGTGCACATCATGGAGGTCGAGTTCCTGAGCAACATGCGGTACAGCCTGTACACCTCGAAGGAGAAGTGGGAGGAGTGGCACAAAGTCCTTGGCAAGTTTGGCACTTTCTACGATCGAGCTTCGAAGGCCCCTGCGGTCGGCACGATCAGCCCATCCACGTCGTTGCTCGCGGTCCCACAGAAGTCCATTCCATCACCACAAGCGAACCTCCAGACCTCCCCACCAACCACACTGTACTCGCCCACTCACTTGGCATTTGCCAATAGCACACCACTGCTGCAGCCTCAGGCAACTTCTGCACAGGTCTCGCCTATTGGATCACTTCCTCCACTAGGACCTATCGTGCAACGTAAGCGGAGTACTGACCACAGCGCTGAACCGCCAATGAAGAGGCAGGCTCATGGTTTCGCACCCGGACCTTACTCCAACGCCCCTCTTGTATCAACATTGCAGACGCCCGTCGACAAGTCTTTCGAACCACCTCCTACCGCGAACAGACTGCCACCGTTGCCCAGTCTTGCCATCCCCCCTCTCCAACAACACATGCCTTCTGCACAGGCTAAGAGCTGGTCTGAGCTCCCTCTACCTGTCCCTGGCAACCGTTCCATGGCCATGGTTTATCCACCTCCAGTCCAGTGGCAGCAACCGGCCGGCACACCAACCTCCTCGGCTGCGACTCCCTTCTCCGTACACCACACACCAACGACAGACCGTTCTCGGCAAATCAGCCCATTCCCACATTCGAACAACTCATCTCCTACCAGCGCGTCATTTCCTACGGGACGCCAGCTATCTCCGTCCTACTTCCTGAACCAACGACAGTCACCGTACCGTCCAGTACGCGGTGTGCACACGTTGTTGGTACCTCCACCTCAGGCATCTATCCAGAACCCAGCCCGCAACATCTCTTACGATCAGATGCATTACCACCCTCTCGGTCGCCCCATGACTGACCGTCGGCCCGGCCCTCTGCCGTACATGGATCACAGTGCATGGCCTGAGCAGCACCAGTTCAACCAACTGCCTGTTCCTCAACAGCCTATATTCCGCTGAGATCTCCCTTTTCTTCTGTACAAATCTTCCGGCATTCACACATTGGGGGCTAGCAATTTTTGCTTTGATTCTTGATCTTTCTGTCAGCGTTCTAGCGTGCATACCGTCGGCCGATAGACTTCACCGGCTTGTTTACATCAGCATCATGGGCGTTTCCTGTACTTTTACGCACGAGCCAACTCCAGCTCAGACCCTGGCTCACGAGCCAGAAGTGTCTCCATGGAGAGCAGTAGATAGCCCTTTAAAGGGGACTGGCTGCAGAGCGCACAGCCACAGTCAAAAAGACAATGAAACATCTGAGGCAGCCGATCAGCAGCTACCAGATTTGACAAAGCAAAATTCCTTCCCTTCCCCTTATTGATCCATACATGCAACATCTTTCGTCATGCCCAAACCTCAGTGACCCACCGTAACGCTTTGATTGGTCAGGTTACCGCGATTCTGGCGCCGACGGGGCAAGTGCAAGCGAGTCGCATTTTGATCTCTTCGGCCCTTGTTGCGGGGTGAGAGCCTGCAACTCGAATGGTCCCTTCTGCGGGACCGCATGATGCGACGCAACATGGCATCACAGAATTTGCTAGGACTAGCGCGATAATAGCTCTGAGATAGGCGCCGCGCAGTCATCTCCGTGCATCGGTTTTGACGAGATCGTGATTCCTGGATCGCGCTGGGGGCCTGAACTGATCCTCAGCCTGACAGGCTCGGTTGAGAGCACATTTGGGCAAGATGAGCGAGAGCCTCGGGGCGCACGTGGGGGTGCTTTTGAAGTATTCCCGAGTAGATTCCTCTTCATTAAAGGACCCTGGACGAGGCGGCCATGGACAATGGTTTCGGATATGCTTTGAGAAAAGCGGTTCGAGTTCAGCTGGGATCTGGCTCGGCTGAACTGGAAGCAGTCGTGTGTTCGGTTCCAAGGTCTTCTTCGCTTTTGTGCTGAGGTGGAACGTCTGGCGGCGAGTCTGGAGCTGTTGGCTCAGCTGCTGGCTGAGCGGCTTTCAGATTGCTGGATGTGAAGATGGCACGCGACATTATCTTGAATGGGGTTCGAGCGTTACGCTATAATGATGGTGTTTGTGTATGTTGCTTTGGGAAAGCCAGGTCCTGTCTCTTCCGAGTTACAGCTGTTCATGTCCGTCCGTTGCTTTCCAATGAAGATTTTGTCATGCTGAGATTCGCCAGGAGTGTCTTGGAGGACGTGAGGGTTTACTATACACGGTGACTGCAATAATAACGGTCGCAGGCTGAAGCACCGTCTTTCATGGTGTGCACAAGGGAGAGCTTCATGTAGGCTCCTGCGTTCACAGACATCCACCCTTTCAGGACGGGAGTCAGGCATCCGCCCTCGCGAGCGCGGACGCTCCTTAGACAACAACTTCCTGGTCTCGCGATGGCTCTTTATCCTAGTCACGAAGATTCTCTTCAGTCCGCTATCACGTGAGCTCCGAGTTCAGGCGTTCATGGTAGGTCATCCTAGGCTGCAATGTCGAGGGTGGGCATTTATAACACACCAACGATGGATAATTTCAGAGCCTCTGATACCCTTCCGTGCCCAGCGCATTGGCACCTATTGCCATGATGTGTGAAAGGACGTCGCTCTTGCTTCAAATGCCCCAGAATGTGCGGGAGAGGATCTGGAGCTATACATACGGGGATATAGTCGTCCACGCAGAGCCAGAAAAGGCTGATCAGAAGATGAAACCATCAGGAGACTACGCGTTTAGGTACATCATCTGCCAGCAGGGAGATCCGTTGCCGAATTCGTCGAGGATGCCCGATTGCTGCCCCTGTGTGAGACGAGGTTCTGTTGATGAGCGCACGCCTTTCTTCTGGCCCATCGTGAACAAACAGTTCTGGTCTGAGACAATTCAGTTGTTCTACGAATCTGCAACCTTCAAGGTCGGCAGTAGTATCGATCTCTATATCCTCGCCTCTTCCCGGCAGCAGAGCGTGCGACGCATGCGCAACCTCGAAGTTCGACTCGGCCTCGGCATCAAGCATCACAATCGAATCTGGAGCCCAGCGCGATGCCAAAGTGTAATCAAGAACTTCGAGAGCCTTCAAAGTCTTACGTTGTTGATTGGCCTTGTGGTCGGCGACGACAGCAACTACACTGGGACCGTTATTGACTATAGCCCGGGCAACAACCAAGGCCGTGGTACCGTGACCCGAGGCAGCAGATTGGAGGGACACGAGTGGCAGGAGCAAAGAAACTGGTTGCCTGTGTTTCTGCGCTTGTTCCAGCAACACAACCTCGACCCTGAGCTCACCAACGTGGCCATCATCGACAGATGCAAATCGCGCCAGAAAAAGTCTCCAAATTGGCACGAGAAAGATCGCAGATGGCAGCAGGGTGAATACCGCCAGCAGCGTGAGGACGATTCTATACAAGAGACCCGAAGACAAGAGCTTGCGGCTAGTATGAGAGCGTTGTTGCTTGGGCAGAGTGTCACTCACTTGTTTCCAGACTGGGAGCTTGAGAATGAACGAACTTTGGCGAAATTTGCACATTCATAATCCGTTTACCGAATGTGTATCAACTTGTCCGTGCGTAAGGCAGCAGTACTTGGCAGTGCCATACATCCAGGCAGTCACGTCTTAGCGTATCGTACGTTCAGGTGAAGGTCGAGCCAGATGGATCGAATCAGTATTTATCTACGCTGTCGAACCCTAAGGCTTCCATGTTCCCAAGCATGATACTAACACAAACAAACAACCGCCATGTCGTTAGGAAAACGGAAGCGGGACGAATACGATCTTGTTGAATCTGAGACCAAGCGCCGGAAGATGGATTTGACATCACGCCCAGACAGGCCTTGTCATACTATCAACCCATTCTTCGCCATGTAAACAACCCAACCTAACCACTCTTGTAGTCACTACCAACCCACCACTAACCAACTCAGCCTCATACCAACACCTAAACCTCCATCATTCCCCCTCTTCAAGCTCCCAGCCGAACTCCGCGCAGAAATCTGGAATTTAGTTTGGGGGCAACAAATCATCCATGTATCCTTGAAGTCATACAACAAGCCTGCCGAAGCCAGCGCCGCAGACCTAAAATACACAATCCACCGCAAATCAACATATCCACACTATGCAACAGCCTTAGTACTCCCGCCACGAGTAAGCAAGCGTTTCTACGTCGAAGCCACAGCAGCGCTCTACGCATCCAGCACCTTTTCCTTCCACGCCCCGCACGCCTTCCGCGCGTTTGCGCTCTCGGGTCACCCATGTGTAAGCCGCGTCCAGCACCTCACTATTCCGCGCCTCACGAACCATTGGACCGACGCACTTGTTAGTTCGCTGGTGGGCCGTCTGACGGGCCTACGCGGCGTGCACTTGACGCACCAGCACCAGCGATGCAGTGCTGCGCGTCCGCTTCCGCACGCTATGGATGCGACGTGGAGGGACTACTGGCGGATGATCAGGGCGTTTCAGCAGCATGAGTTGGAGGCGCATAAGACGGAGTTCGAAATGGTGGTGTTGAACGTGTCTCAGAGGTTGCCGTTTGATATGGGGTCGTGGACAATGCAACTTTTAGGGCTGGGGGACCCGCAGTACAAGAATCTTTTGAGACTGCGGGAGGAGTTTACGAATGGACTGTTAGAGTTTACACCAAGACGGTTGTCGCGGAGAGGTGCTAAGGATACTTAGAGTCCGATGTTCTGGTTCTCGACAACATTTGTTTCTTCCTGCAGAGCTCGCCTACATCTTCTTCAGTTTGGCAACAACTCTAAAAATAAAGGTCACTTAGGCACATATAAGGGCACTGGAGCGACTTTTGCGATTTACCATTGCATTTGGACTGCTTGATAGTTGGTGAGTGTCTGTCCTTTGTTTCGAATGGTGAAGCTCTCAGCTATTATTAGTACATGTTCTGTATACCCACTTGTTGTAGTTTTTCTGCAATAGAGAAAAATTGGTTCTCTGAGCATTGTAGAAGATCGCCAAGTGCTTATGCCCATGTCCTCCAGTTTTCCGCAGTTCATTCGCGTCAATGCTAGACTTGCGGCTCCTTGCACTTGCCACGAGAGTCATGCCATGCAGAGTGCAAGCTGTGAGATGATCTCTCCTTCTCTACGTCAGAGCGTTTATCCTACTGACCCTGCTGCATGGCGAAGCCAATCTGGACGCCACTTCTGGTGGGCTCCTTCCAGTCCGGGGGCTTTGTGACCGTGTACTGGAGGTAGTGGGCAACAGGTGGCTTGTATGGCGCCATCCTGCCCGTCTCAGGATCTGTCATCATGAAAGAGGGGTTGTTGAGATGATCAGGGCGGACCTCCTCGTTCACTCCAAGGAAGCCGCCAGACATGCGGTCAAGGAAGATATTGAAATTCTCGGTCCTGTTGATCTGGCATTTAGCTCCGCGGCTCTCGCAGTGCGCAATCAATGCAGTCGTCGACTGGAAGTATTTAAGGCACGTTGGGCATTTCATGCGAGTGAGACGGTGATTGCTATTGATATGCCTACTAAGGTCGGCAGGCGTAGCGGAGGTGAGCTCGCACACGAAAGGGCAATTGTATTTGCTGATCACAGAGTCGTAGAAGCGCTCTGGATTCCAATCGGGGCTTTGTGGATCCCAGAATCGCGTCTTCATGATATTGATGCCATGCTCTCGCTCCATCTGCTCGTCGTGTGCGGCGATGGAAAATTCCTTCGTAACCGGCGTTGGCTTAGCATCAGGGAACAGGGCCTTACTGGTCGACTTGGCGTTGCGGTCGCTCCAAATCTTGAGTGGACGGCCTGTTGATGTGGAGCCTGCATGAGACGAGCTCGTATAAGCAGACTGAGGTGCCAACCCCATCTCGGTGCTCGTGCCATCGTCATCGACGAGTGACATCGCACCGATGCTTAAAGCAGCTTCATCACCATGAAATGCAGAAGCTCGACCTTGCGACGGAAGGGGTGGGTACGCAACAGTCATTGACGTGGGAGAAGGAGACGTCTTGGAGATGCCAGGCTGGAGTACTGCGAACTTGACGTCTTCAATCTCCTCATCTTTGTCGAAAGGGTCATCGAGGTAGATGCCACCTTCTTCTTCAAAGTCCCCATGAGCCGCTTCGAACTTGGCCTGCTTGGCCTGAAAGCGAGCGTATGCGTTACCATCTCTCAGCAGCGCTGTGACCAAGTGCTTGTGTACGATATGTCCTTGAAATTGGGATGCAGAGATGACATCGCAGTATCCGAATTCGAGGTGCTCGATGAACAGGCATGCGCGATAGAAGGATTTGTGGCAGCCGATGCAAGTCAGCTTCTGATCGATCTTGTGGGTCTGTGAGTGTTAGCGCTGCCCTTTTTCATTGAGCGTCGTGTACGTACCAGCTCGATGTGGCGCTTGAGCCCAGAGTCAGATTTGAATTCTTCACCACATACACGACAAGCTTTGTTGTGCATATCGGGTCTGTAAATCTTGTGGTACGCCAGATCGTCGTAGGACTCGAAGTCCTCATCGCACTTGTGGCAGTAGTCGTGATCGTCGTCATACTTTTTGTGCCGCTTCATGGCTTTCTCGTTGTCAAAGTGAAGGTCGCAGTTAGGAAACGTGCACTTCACTTTATCTGGGTCCACAACTGCTGGCATGATGGGCGATGGCACTGCTCCCGGAGATCTTGTAGCATCTCAGTGGCAGTATCTCATAGACTAAAAGGTAACTTACATTCGAATAGATGAATGTACCGAAGTACGCGTCAGGTAGAATCGCAGCAGTTCTGCGCGTAGTGCCCTGGGCGGTCGTTGTGATGGCCCAGACTGCTGGAAGGTTAATGCGAGAGTACGAGAGAAGACCAGCCGGTTCTGACGCGATGATAATGTGAGCAAAGATGTGAGAAGTTGAGGGTCTGTCCCAAGGTAAGCTGTTGTGGGGCAGTCTGGTGGGGTACTAGGTGAGAGAGAAGTCGAGGAGAGCCTGCCACGTGCGACGTGCTTGGAGTAGGAGCGGTGGGTTTGCGCTGGGGAGGTGGTCAATAACATGTTCTGTACTAGTTAACCAAAAGAGCATGCCAGCAACCCCTAGCTGCTTGTGACGATGCCGTGGCTTAATCCAGCAACGCAGCTATGCGCCTCCAAGCTGTCTCGTGCAGTATGAACAAAGATGAGGCAATAAGTAGAAACTAGAGAATGCTTGAAATATGGAGGTGGAAAAATGGAACACGTTTATAAATCATTTCATTCATCAGCCAATCGTCAGAACTAGAATCGCGAGTATGGCAACCTAAGTATGTTAGGATATCAATACACTCTCAGTCCGGATGTTGACATACCATTTGCCCCTCAGCGTTATCTTTGCCCACTCTCCCTTCTCGTCGGTCTCCTTCTCTATCTTTGTCGAAAACGAGATGGCACTCATAATTCCGTCGCCAAATTTCTCATTTAGAACAGCCTTGTACGCGTAACCGTAGTTCTGCACGATCTCATACAACCGATACACAAGGGGATCCTTCGGTGGCATCTCAAGTGCTCGCCCACGGTCTGGGAAACCGGAGAGCTGCGATTCGAGGGTTTCGGGGGGGATGTCGAGAACCTTAGACAGCTTCTGAATATCTTCCGGTGAGGCCATTGCTTGCCCGTAGAAGAGAGCTGCGATTGCTACTTCATCGCGGCCGACCTCCTTTGCGATGGCTTCGAAGCTGAGGTTCTTCTTCTTCTTGGCTTCGAAGAGTGTTGGGGAAGAAGGGGGAAGTCTGGGGATCAGATCTTCCTGAGTGTTGTCAAATATGTCCCAAGTGCTGGCGTGCAGTCATATCTCATACCTGAAGGGTAGCAATTGGGTGTTGAGCCATCTCTATCGGTGTTGCGTGGAAGAAACGGGAAGCCGTGAATGTTACTGGCCGCAACGAAGCTTTGGTAGGGGCAAAGGCGCGAGCTGCGAGACGAGCAGAAACTGCAAGACGTGAAGCTGAAGACATGATAACGAGGAGATATATATGGGTATTATACAGCTGCAGGTGAGGTTGAAGAGGAGATAAGACGGGAGGTTGGAGCTATCTGATTGCTGAAGTCATTTAATTGATCTACAATGACGTACGAACTCCGCATCGGTAAAGTCCTTGACCCATCAGCCCGAGCCTGTACCTTTGCAGGGCTGCTGTTTGATGTCTATGCCCTAGGGAATATCGTGTATCTCCACGATGCTTTGACATGCCGACCCGGCAAGCTAATAATGGTGTGTCAGGGCTGCAAAGGGAAGCGGGAGCTTAGCCGTGTGCGGGGAGCAGGCTCAAGCGTAGAGGCTAATCATCAGGAGAAAAATGAAGCTCACAGCCAAAGTGGAACGCGACACTAAGAAATTCGTAGAACGCGCTGCCGGTATTTGCTAACTCTTGAACCACCTATCTTGTATTGCGCGTTCCTCAAATGTGTTGGCAACCGTGATGTCTCAGCTGCTGCGCGTTCCCTGTTGATCTCGGTGCTGCCCCACCTTTTCAAGGGTCGAGCCCCGCGTCATCACCGCCTCGAGCTTGCCAACACAGGACCTCCGAGTTTTGTTAGGGACTCACCAGCGTCTCTATCGTTCAAGATGTCGCGTAGGGATGACGACCTGGCGTACGGAGACTTTCACGGCCAGGGACAGGGAGAGGAAGGAGACCGTGGCTTTATCGGGGACGTGGGACGGCGCTTCTTTGGAGGCAAGAAGGAGGTAGGTGCTTTTCATCGGCCACAATGCTGTCATCGGCTGCATGATGCACAGTTTCAAGGTTACTAGAGACGTTATGGAGTTTGACTAGTTGCATCTCATTGCGTCCTAGCATATTGTCATCCTTGTTGTCTTCCAACTACGCTATTATCTGCTACTCTCTCTGTCCTTTACACACGACCTTTCCTGACAAACCTCACCCAGGATTCGCAGCCTCAACAAGGCTCGTCAAACTCCGGCGGCATGTCTTTCCTCTTCGATAGGCTCCACAAGGAGGTCCACAAGATTAGCGCCGACATCAAAGACTCCCTTACTGGCAAGAACGATGAGCCTGCTCAAGCACAGCAGCAGGGCGAACCGCAGCCTGGACAAGAATACCACAACCAGCACCGTTTCATGAGCTTTGCACCTGAGCGACACGGCAACGATATCAAGTGGTACGTCGATGGTGCTTCATACATGCATGCCGTATCGGTCGCATTGGAGCAAGCTCGTGAATCGATCTGGATCTTGGACTGGTGGCTGTCCCCAGAGCTCTACCTCCGACGCCCCCCGGCCAGGAACCAGCAGTATCGAGTCGATCGCATGCTTCTGGCTGCCGCCGAACGTGGAGTTAGGGTTAACGTTATAGTTTACAAAGAAGTCACCCAGGCTTTGACGCGTAAGTTTAATCCATTGTTACCCAATTATCTACATTCTCTTCTACCCCACTCTACGGATTCTATTACGAAAGGCCTTACTCGAGTCGGCCTCGACGTTATATTCAAATCACTCGAAGAAGTCGAAAGGACAAACCCGCTGATCGCGCCACCTATCACAGTCTCTAGTGCTCACACAAAGCATCACCTGGAAGAACTTCATCCAAACATTGGTGTCTTCAGACATCCTGACCATACTCCTGACGCTTCAGTGCTCTCCGGCCAATTCCTCAATACCATCAAGAATATGACGTTTTCACCAGCAAAGATTGCTCAATTACCGCTAGACGGACTCAAGAGTGTCTACGGTTCGACTGATGGTACTGTTCTGTACTGGGCGCACCACGAGAAGCTTTGCCTGATTGACGGAACAATCGCATTTATGGGGGGCTTAGATCTGTGCTATGGACGTTGGGACACCAACTCTCACCCGATTGCTGATGCCCACCCTGGAAGTCTTGATCGTATCGTGTTCCCTGGCCAGGACTTCAACAACGCTCGAATGCTAGGTAAGAAGTGACAAATCAATACTGCAATATGGGGAGATGAGCTGACACAACCCAGACTTTGCCAGCGTTGATCGTTGGGAGGAGAACAAACTTGATAGGACCCAGAGCTCTCGGATGGGATGGTCTGATGTAGCGCTCAATTTGCGCGGTCCAGCTGTCCAAGATCTCCGCACTCATTTTACGCAACGCTGGAACTTTATTTATGATGAGAAATACTCCCACAAGTCGACCAGATACCTTAGACTTCCAGATACGAAGAGCGGTGCCCAACAAGGAGGAGAGTACCCACCTCAGCAACGTGAGTTCGAAGAGGGAGAGGACAGCACTCGAGGATTCGGTGGCGACGGCGAGGAGGGCGAGCGAGGCCTGTTTGGTCGTGAGGGTGGGTTCCGCCGCAGAATGTACGACCGTGTCAACGAGGAATACCAGGAACACTACGGTGGTCATCACCAACAGCAACAGCAGCATCAATCACACGCAGAACATGGTGCGCAGCGTGCCAACATCGATGCGCAGATCACTCGTTCGTCGGCGAAATGGAGCCACAACATTTCCACTGAGGTGAGTGTGATGCTCGAAACCTCTCTGTATACGCCTACTGACTGCATTAGCGTTCGATTCAAAATGCATATGTCGAGACCATCAGAAACAGTGAACACTTTGTTTACATCGAGAACCAGTTCTTCATCACAGCTACCGGAGACCAGCAGCGTCCTATCAAGAACCAAGTTGGCGCAGCTATTGTCGAGCGTATCATCCGTGCTGCTCGCAATGGTGAGAAGTACAAGATGATCATCGTCATTCCGGCTGTGCCAGCCTTTGCTGGTGACCTCAAGCTTGATGAAGCTCTGGGGACACGAGCCATTATGGAGTTCCAGTACAATTCCATCAACCGTGGCGGACACTCAATCTACGAGGAGATTGCAAAGGCTGGTTTCAACCCGATGGACTATATCAGGTTCTACAACCTCCGCAGCTATGATCGCATCAACGCCAGCAAGGTCATGCAGGAGGCCGAGCAGCGCTCTGGTGTCTCATACGGACAGGCTAGTGAAGGCTTCGATGCTGCTCACGAAGGAGCGCGAGACTTTCAAGCCTACCGTCCTCCGCCAACTGCCGAGTATGGTGTTTACGAGATGGACGGTGGCGGGCGTCCTCCTCAGCAGGCGTACGAAATGGATGCTGGCTACAACTCCGGCGTTCCAAATGATGGAAGGCAGTCTGACTACAACCGGTACCAGGAGGAAGCCCAGAAGATTGGTGGCCGTCAAGGTCTTGGAGACGGCCGCTGGGACTCTGTCTGCGAGTGCTACATGCTTAACGGTGAAGACATTCGCAACGTTCCCTGGGAAGGTGGCGCAGTCGACGAGATGGACGCATTTGTCAGCGAAGAGTTGTACATCCACAGCAAGCTCCTCATCGCTGACGACACAACCGTTATCTGCGGCTCTGCTAATCTTAACGACCGCTCGCAGCTCGGCGACCATGACTCCGAAATCGCAATCATCATTCGCGACCCAGACATGATCGACTCCACTATGGACGGTCGCCCTTACCGCGTCTCACGCTTTGCATCCTCGCTGCGCCGCGAAATCTTCCGCAAGCACCTTGGCTTGCTCAAGCATCAGCCCATTGACGCTGTCGATGACAACTGGCAGCCTGTCACTGTTCCTCAGGTCTATGACTGGGGCTCCGAGATGGACAACCAGGTGGCTGACCCGATCAGCGATGAATTCCAGAGCTTGTGGAACTGGCGCGCAAATACCAACACGCAGGCGTTCGGCAAGATCTTCCACCCTGTTCCTTCTGATGACGTCAGAAATTGGAAGCAGTATGATGATTACTACTCACGCTTCTTCGGACAGAGCGAGCAGGACAAGGAGAACAAGAAACCCAGTTTGTACAAGTGGGGTCACGTGGTAGCCGAAAACTTCAGCCCCGGCGAGCAGGGTGTGCAGGAGGTGAAGGAGGTGCTTAGCACGATTCGCGGTACACTTGTTGAGATGCCATTGCTGTTCTTGAAGGAAGAAGACATTGCCAAGGAGGGCGTTGGACTAAATGCCTTGACGGAGGAGATTTACACGTAGATGCCTTTGGATGTGGGTTCATGATAGACACGCATGATGCTGGCTTTCTTTGTATATACGAATGACGAAACAAAGGTACAAGCTCACTATCAATAATCCACTTGAACTAGTTGATGACGTGCATTACTGGACCGTACAGATAAACGAATGAACACACACTACTATCTTGCTTTTGTAAACAACAAATGAAACACAACAACCGCTATATCCACTGTTCAAATCTCGCAATCCTCGTATCAGCGGGGCTCTACCGATCTCCACATGAGCCTTGTGACAACATGCAGCCTTGCCAGCACATGCATGCTATCAGCGAGCCGTGCCGCACATGCATGGCAGCCCAAGGCAAAGTGTAGTCTGTAAACATACGCGCAACGATGTCTTGCCTTGCGGCTCAACTCTGAGGGCCCTTTGTAAGCATGCTTCGACGTGACAATGCTAACACGTGCCCTCCTCGCACCTGTGTCGGTCCTTGGTCCATTCCGAGCGCCACTCGTCATTGCGCGAAGCTTTTGAAGCCGATGTCAATGGTCGGCCAAAGTCCACGAGCACGATTGTTCCCAGCCTCCCGTCGGAATTGGTGTTGCGGTCTTGATATGAGCGGCTTGGCTTGACCATGTACACGATACTTCGTTCATCGCAAACCGCTGTTATGGTCTTCTTATCAGAGCCTATTCCAAGATCGGACCGGATTTCTGGGTTCATGATGTGATGGATGCGTTTAGTGCATGGACAGTCTGTGCGGGTCGGGGGCCACATGCGGATAGGCGTATAACGGTACTGAGTATCGTCTTGGAACTGAACACGATCACCTTTGAAATCGTGAGATACAAGGCTGTGGTCTCCTGTGGACTCTCCCCCATCGTAGCCAGACGAGGTCCCGGCTCTTGGTGCCATACGCCTGCTACCGATCCTTAGCCTCAGGCATGGCAATTGCGAGGGCAGACGTCCGGGACAGCAATTAGCATCTTCAACGAGATCTACAAATGCAGAACACGAAAGGTTATATGCTCTGAACTTTGTCCTCGCGAGTATGAATGGTCGCGGAGTCACTCCCTTGCAACTCATATGAAGGGACTCTGAGTGCCTTGTCCAGCTGTATTGCTTGGGAGTATGCATGAAATTAGCACGATGTGATGAAGCAAGAGCAGTGGTCAAGGGGTCGTTTTCCGGCAATGGAAAGGGCGTTGCCTGGTTGTCATCGAAACAACCGGTGTCCCCTGCTTTTCCCTCAGAAACAGCTGTGTTGAACTTAATTCGTGATGTATAGAATGTCCTTGCGTGTCTTGAAGTTGACTCAACCCATTCGCGCCTGGATTCAACGATGTACAAATCATTGGTTTTTTCGCTGTGCTGAAGAACCAAATCTGTCCATGAGTCGTGAATGGGACCATCAGCGTGTTGACGCCGATACAACCTTGTGTTTCTCTGCAAGGCTTCCTCGACGGGGTCGTCAAGAGGAATCCGGACGCAATGGTAGAAAGAGGTCCAATCTATTTCCTCCACTTCGTAGGTACCTTGATTTGAAACCGCATAGAAATGACCGTCATGAATCTCGAAGGCAACAGTCGAGCCAATGTCGTTACCATGGAAATCCTGAAGTACGATACCTTTGACCTCTTCGCTTTCACGATTGAGGTTGATTCTAACAGCGTCCATTTTGTAGGTTTGAATGATCCATTTACGGTGTCCATCAGTTCCCCGGCCATTGTGCATACCGAAACAAATGTGCTGGGCCGTATGACGAACGAATAACCTCGTGTCTGGGGACCCAATTTCAATGCATCCCATATTTCTCTCGGTATCGTCCAATTTATTTTCGGTTCTGACGAAATTGATGAGGCTTGAACCGTCTGGACGTGCTACATGGACAGCCAAAATGTCGTCGTTGTAGTACAACATTCCGTAGGTATGATCCATTGCAGGAGAATTATCAGACTCGAGCAAAGTACCGACATTGATCTTTAGAACGGGTGTGCGAGTGCGCAGATTGGAAATATAAACTTTGCTGTGTCTCATCACGCATACAACACCCTGCCGATAGAGAAATGAGCTTCCATGACCGATAACTCGAGCAGAAAAGGGCCACGCATTTGAAAAGGCATGCCTCCTGTCGTAGATCGCACACAGGGCCTCTTTGTATGTTATGATCCCTTCGCGTGCATCTCGAGCTTCCTCAGAATACGCATGGTTGGCCTGAGGCACTCGTTAGTCAGAGCTAGGTGCATTGATCATCGCCACTGACCTCGACCGCGCGTCGTGTAAGCACGTCTACGTCTAGCACACTGTGCAGTTGACGACATGTCTGTGTAAGGTGTGAAATATCGTCCAGGTCTAGACACTTGCTAATTTCGAAGTAGATGTCGAATGGCAACGCTTCTAAAAACCCCATCTGTATTGCAAGTGGTAGAAGGCCAGTCGATCGAAGAGACCACTGTGTGAAGTGGCAATACTGAAACACGTAGATAACGTCGTAGAAAGGAGAAGAGTGCACAATGCTAGCAGTATGAGTGCTCAGTATAGAGTGGTACGTCCGAAATCGGCTTCACGGTATTCAATGTTGATTGCATTGTCTACAGTGGCGGTCGCTTTAGGTAGTCGCATTGAGGCTCTGCGAGGAGAGACCGAACGCTTGTCGTTACGCCGCGAGTGCAAGGAAGGGGTCGTCACAATCAAAGCCCGGGCCCACCTAGTGGCGCATCATTATTGATCGGGACCATCAGGCTGAACAATTGGTCTTTTTCCATGGAACGAACCGCACTGAAAGCAATGGCAACATATTGATACCCGACACAATTCGCATGGTGAACGTCGTGTTTTTCGTAAGAATCTTCCAAAATTGACGATGGCTTTGTAAGGTGTTCGCAACGAGCATCTGACATACAACGTGGACACTGGGGTGCAGGTGACCTCAAATGCGGCTCTGCTCTTCCAAGAAAGCGCGCTAGTGAACCTGCTCAATGTCCGTGACCCGCCGGGCCTGGTCTCAGCCTCGTCTCTTTGTCATTCTTGAGATTTATCACCTTTAAGTGGAATGCTGTGCCGGCTTACTTAATTCGTCAATATTGGTTCCGAGGTTGGCGCAATGCCTTCACTCAAAACGAGGGAGGTGTTCCTCATATGCAGTGTAATGCAGCCTGGCAAAACATGGCTTTCCGGTCAGCCTATTGAAGCTGATTCAACCACAGCCGGGTTCGGCTCGATTTCGCGTCGTGACCCATGTTTGTGCGTTCTGTGTACCATGCGTGGTAGCGTATGCAGCTGCAGCTATGTGCGACATGAACGCCCAGCTCCCCGCGCTTTTGCCTTGCCCTTTGCCCTGGTCTGCAACGGAGAATGGGGTAACAACCAAGGCTCCGATGGCTAATAAACATCTGACGAATCATCGTGCGCGGGGGAGCGGGTGGACCGTTCGGAATCTGGTCTTGCGTGTACGATCGATTGTGAATGCCTCAAGATCATCGATTGGAGAAGACTTCCGAATAAATGAGATGCCGTAGTACGTGGGTAGGGAGTTGTACTACCGTTTTGACGTGGACTGTTGCGTGTGGTTCAACGACTCCATGCTGCTCCACAACGCCCGAAAGATGAATGGTCGTCGTATCAGCCCAACGGTCGGGGTAGCGCAGGCGTCATGAAAGCGCAGGGAACAAAGCTTGCACCGTCCAAGCCGGTATTTATCGTGGCGCGTCGCAAATGGGTCGTTGTTGAGGATTTGAGGCTCTTGATGGATGAAGCTTTACTCTTCGCTGCCCATTCTTTCTCTTGGTTCACCCTTCCATCCGACCAGAGGCCAGCCTTTCGGCAGACTCGAATAAGGTGGCAGAATGTATCGCCCTTTGCAGCTACCTGCATCCGTGCAGGTCAGGTTGCAGATACCAAAGACTTTGCAATAGCAATCTTTTGCGCTGGGGCAGTGAACAGGCTCCTTGCCAAAGATCACTGTTATTTGTTAGCTCTACACTGAAACAGTAGTGCATGCGCATCCCCTGTATCTTTTCTGCGCATTGCAACTTACTGTGCCATGAATACTCCAGGACACGTCCACTGATACTGTCATCAAGATCCGTGTTCACGAGCCACTTCCGGTAACCGATGTACTCGTCCCTCTTTCTCTCCCTAATCTTCTCTTTCGTTGCTGCAAACTGCGCGCAACAGCTAACGCCAACCTCCTTTGGCACTTTCTTATCAGGAAACAGCGCCTGGAATGCTTTCTTATAGTCACCGCCCGCGTGTACCGCTTCTCTATGCTCACCCTCTTCCGCTAGCGGCTTGATCTCAGCAGGGCATCCGAGTGACCATGCGCAGCGAATGTTGACATAGCCTTGTTCCTCGAGGTATGGCAGCTGAAAGTGGCGCAGCATGGGTAGACCATCGTAGTCCGGGTCATCGTTGTGCCACTGGTAGCGATTTGGGTGAATGAACAGGATATTATCGGGGAGATGATCGTAATTATCGATGATATAGCTGTACATAGCGCGTCAGTCTTCGTACCCCAAATGTCCTGCAGACAAGTCACATACGTCAAGTAGACCATGCTCTCTCTCCCCTTGTTCTTCGGTATCGTCAATGCCGCACCAGGATCGTCGACCCTGTATATATTCTGCTCCCACTTGGGAAACGCCTCGCCAATCCACGTCGCATTCTCGCTCGCCTGGCTCGCCACCACCACCGCAGTCCTCCTTTCCTTGCCCTTTGTTTCTAATACACTGCTGCTTGTCGACCCTCCATTGACTTGTAGCGTCTTGCCGTCCTTGCTTCTCCATTCATTGTCCGTCTTCACCCCGTTCAGGCCGAGGTCAGCGTCGCGGTCGTGCGCGTTTCCACCGCCGTAGCCGTCATCTTCGTCTCCGTAGAGATCGCCAAAAAGAGAGCTTGCGCCGTTGCCATCCTGAGCTTTGTCCCACAGATGGTGTTTGAGATGGAAGAACAGGACCGTGAGGAGGGCGAGGTTGACGAGAACAACGATGTTGCGTACTGAGAAGCGAGGCATCTCGCCGGCGTGGCAGCTGCTGAACGAGTGTATGTGTACGTATGTTCTTCTACATTTTCGGGGAACTTGAGTGCTGTCACAAGGGGCTTGAACTGGGCTGCAGCGGGCGATTCCTAAGCTGTCCAATCACAGTGCCTAGCGGCCGTTCTACTCCGCGCCATGGACCCCTTCATTTACCATCAACCAGCCTTTTTAATGACCGTGTCATGATCATGTACTCATCGCAAATAGTTCATTACGCACTACTAAAGGGTATCGTACACGTCGCTTTCCTCCCGAAAATTTCTTGTGGTATCATGATCATTCCTCGTTACCGACCGCTCAGCAGACATAATTCGTCAGATGTCTAGTGGTCCTTATGTCCAATGTGAAGCTTGGTCTTGAGCTTGTCCTTCAGCTTGTCCATCTTGCCGCTCTTCTCATCCTCGTCGCCAGAGGGCGAGATCGAGGATTTCTTCTCCTCAGAAGGTGAGATTGAGGTGGACTTCTTTTCCTCATGGGCGCCAGTCTGCGCAGTAGCGGGACCACCGTGACCAGCTCGCTCACCAACAAGACCTGCTACGCCGTCAGCTTTGTTCAGGATGTTCCCGACCTTGTGGGTCCACGTACTGCCGGAGTTGTGGGATGGCTCGTGGGTGTCCGCACTGTACTCTGGCTTGTCGCCAGGGGAGGTTGTGCTTAGGTCGGGAGGGCTGATGGCAGACTCACCAGTCTTGGGGTCTGATTGAGAAGTAGTGTCGGTGCTGGTGCTCTCGCCTACAGGCTTAGCAGGAGTCTCCTTGCCGGTCGTTAGATCACCAATGGAGTAGTTCTTGGGCTCTGCATCAACGACGCCCTTGGGACCTTCCGTTGATGATTCACCAGAGACCGGCTTAGCAGCAGAGGTATTAGTGGTTGAAGGGTCAGGGGACGAGGTGTTTTTGTAGGCGTCGACACCCCTCCAGAGTGTGTCCTTGCCGGTAGCAGCGCTGTCGGTGCTGCCTTGCGCGCCAACGCCAGTCTCAGGAGCGGCAGCGGGGTCAGTGACTGAAGGCTTAACAGCATCGACGTCTGTGGGCTTCCAGACTTGATCAGTCACGCCAGCTTTGTCTGTGATACCGGTAGCTGTAGAGGTGGTGCCGGTGGTAGCGGCGCCAGCCTCCTTATTGTAGGCATCAATAAGGTCTTCCGGCTTTTGAATAGAGCCAGTGGGCTCAGTCACGCTGCTTGAGCCAGTGGTGGAGGTGGCGTTCTTCTCGAGAGCGGATTCTGTGCATTGGTATTAGCTTGTGGCCTTATCGACATTGTGCTATCCCGGAAAATGATCTTACCTGAGTTACCCTGGTCATACGGCTCGTCAACTGTGCCCTTGCCGATCTGGCCGGAGACTGGCTCCTTGCCGGCTGTCTCGTTGGTCTTCGTAGCTGGGTCCTGGTTCCCATAGATGAGGTTCGAGACGGTAGACGTCGCGGTGGACGCAATGTTGCTGATGGTCTCCATATTTATTGATTTTCTGTGGTATATTTGAGTAGAGTTGTTGTGTGTGTATGTCAGAACGAACAAGATGCTGTTATAAGGGCTTAAAGCAAGAGGGCGCCTTGAGGAAGTTATTGCTCACGAACCGATGACGTATAACGTGGACAAACAGGCACCCCGCAAGGTAGAACGCGGAACAACTGTGCACGAGCGTCACAGCGGGGCGCAGTCTCTCTTGTGCCTGGATGGTCCAATTATTCCACAGCTGCGGTCCAATAGTCTGCGTGGTCGCACCAAGATTGTGGTTACTGAGACGGCAAGGTTCCAACCCTGCTTTAAGCCGCGCGCAAGCTATGAATTTGGTTCTAGAATGTGATCGCGTGCTGAAATGCGAATCCTTCGCAGCATGAGGGAGCTCAAATTGCGCTGACGTTGCAAGCTCGCAACCTTGACAAGTTTTGTCGTATGCTCCTCTCGCAAAAGACTGACGTCATGGCTTCCTGGGTCATCACATGCGCAGTCTCGCCAATTCTTTCCATCTCCAGCTTCGATTATCACAAGGTATGGTGAGGCCGCCTTTTCACCTTTTTCAATCTTTCACTATTCTCGCCTCGTCTCTTGATCTGCTGCATCCTGTGCCTTTATATGTGGGTGCTAGTATGGACAAGATACTTGCGTACAATTACTGCAAACTTTAAACTTATCGCCCATTGAGAAATAAGTGAGTAGCAGAGAGTCGCTCAATACTCAAGACTCCTGTTACCAATGACCGGGGCAGAACACCTCGACGACCTTTGCCAAGAAGGACGAAGATTGCCAAGCTGGCCGTGTCCGCAGCTCCTCAGACTCGAAGGTGCCATAAGGAGACGACGTGCATTCGAGATCCTTGCAATGGCCAACATCAGCACCGTCGACGTACTCTTTAAAGTCCTCCAAATCGAAAGGATGCTGGTCCAAGGAGATCCATTCTTTTAGTGAGTCCTCGTCGCCTACGATCACTTCCAAAATCTTCTTTGCCCAATATCTACCCAATCAAGATGTGCTTACAGCACGAGAGATATATCTGTTGAGATTTTAGTTCTCCAGCACCACTGTAGTATGAGTTGAGAACATTTGACCCCGGATGATACTGAAAATGCCATCCTGCTGGAAAGCCAATCACATCAAGGACTCCAGGTCCTGTATGGGGTCGACTTGACAATCAAGTGCTGCTCCCGAGCACCGCAACTTGGCCTCGTGCCTGAAGCATATGCTTCGTTGACTTCATTATACAGGTTCGATGACAGGTCCTGGTACTCAGAGTTGCCCTACGCTGCCACTGCAGAAGCATGGTTGATATTGGTATTGAAGCAGGCAAGGCTACAGCCAATGCAGTCGCTAGATCAGCATATAATGTTGTAGGCAGCGTGGCACCTTGCAATTGACAAAATGAACTTGAGAGAATTGACCGATTATCAAAATCTCTGACTGGCGACGTGTAGCCAGAGATAGCTTAATCCTCCGGCGCAGATGTCTCACCCACCTTTGCCTTGGATTGGATAAGCACGAGTTCTGGCTTGACGCCGCGGACAATTGGCGCCGCAGCAGCTAATGCGCCCTCTTCGTAGATTTTCAAACTGCCTGCGAGAAGCCCTTCTTCTACGCTCGGTGCACCGCGCACAGTTTTGTCCGTCTTGGCCCCGTCCATACTTCGCGCTTTTGAGAGGTCAAATCTAGGCGCGCTTGATGCAGAGCCGCTTGTAGCAAACTGGGATTGCCGCGAGACGGCATGTGACTCTGTGATTCTTTGGAAAGCCGTGTGTCGAAGCTTCGGTGAAGATGTCGGCGTTGCCAATGTTGGGTCTTCTGTGGCGGCGGTGAATGTGGGCTTATATACATTGCGAGATTTCATCGCCACATGCCGTTTGACAATGAAGTCGGACACTGGACGATGAATCTGATATGTCTCGTTCGAGTCAAAGAAGCCATCGACGGCCTCATTGAGCTTGCAGAGAGGTAACTCACCTGCATCTTTCTTGTCTTGTGACCTCGAGACCAAATTTGATGACCGCTGATGAAGAGACGTGGACCGAAGATTCTCAAGATGACTGTCTGCATCCTTATCTTTGCTTCTTCCCTTGCTACTATGGTAATCAACATCAATGGAGCTGGAAAATTCGATCTCAAGTATGCTTGTCAACAGCTTGGGCACGAACTTCGACACCAGCGCCACTGGCGAGATTTCGGGCGGATCATCGAATAAAGTGGAAGCCTGCGACTCCTTGTATCCCTCCTCAGCTTCATGAGGAATTGGTTGTTCAGTAGAAGCAGAAAGGTATCTTGAATGAAAGGACCCGTGTAGGTTTCCCGCACTACACCCACCCTTCTTGCTTCGGCGGAGGCTCTTTACCACGCTCTTTGTCCGGCAAAATAATCCATGCACCTTTTCGTCTTCTGAAGTGTTTAAAATCTCCCCCAAGCAAGGACTGAGCGAAGATCCGGCTCGGTCAGTCATTGATCTCAATGCCACAGGACTGAAAGTCGCATCATGTCTGACGGCCAAGATATCGGCATCGATACGACTCAGCGAGCCTAAGACTTGACTTGTAGCAACTTGATACTGCATCCTAGAAGAGTAGGGACGAAGCATCTCGATTTCATCAACCACCGTAGTGTCAGAAGACTTAGACCCAACATCACCCTTCGGCGTTCCACTGTCGGGAACACCATATCTCTCGCTACTAAGGGCAGCTACGGGACGGATCCTCGGATGTGGAAGCAGGATGTGTGCTGCTTCGAAAACAGTACCTGTCACTGAATCTGTCGGCGTGGAACATTGCATAGTTGTGTAGATACGCCGGTCGATCCTGGTCTTGACAGGACGCAAGAGTACCGTAACGCCGATAGCACAGGCTCACTGGCTGATGTTGTATGCTAGGCTGTAGGAAGTTGAAGCGCGTTCGCTCCAATCCATACCGTGCGCATTGGAGTGTATATCATGTGCACCAAGAACGTTGTTCAAATGTCGAAACACAATGATCTCTTCAATGCAAAATCGTTTTGAATATCAGTGAAGCGACTAATATACCATGATATTCTAACAGACCAAGTAAATCAAACCCTCGTTGAGCACCCTTTGTTCCTTTATACCTCCCGTCGAGCGCGGATAAGACCACGGCATCAGCCTCAAATCGCTCCCATACACCCACCTAACAGTGCACTTCAGCTACGGTTTCCACAATCTCAACAGTACACATACGGGAGTGTATCACTTCCGTTCGTTCTGAGGTTTCAATTCACTGAACCCAGACTTGAACTTGTCTCACGACCCCTTCACTCATGCTCTCCCGGCACACCATATACCTCCACCCTCTACCTTCCCTCCCCATTGAAAAACACCACCACCAGAACACACATCGTCTCAATCCGGAGAATCTATTTGAATCCGGTACGGACATGACTCCCACCAACAATGACCACACTCAACGGTCACCTTCCCTTCCTCCTCGCCCTCGCGCTGTCACCTCCCGTCAACGCTCCCTGACCACTTCCTCCGTCTATACTACGCATTCTACATACTCTGCTCCTTCTGTGTGCACTATCCTGCCTCTACCGTTTGACACGGCAGGCACAAGTAGCGCGCTGAGCCAAACCCAGCCCCCACGCCACGATATCGCAACGATCAGCGCAGAAGAGTACCGGATCGCGATCCAGTCGTTGCTCGAGGACTTGCAGACGTGGATGGAGCGGCAGGATAGCTTGGACAAGCTGGATGGGGTTGAGGGACGGGATGAAATAGGGGCTTGAACGTAGTGTTGTGGGTATGCATGTATACATAAGAGAGAGGGAAGGTAGAAGTCGATCAAATGCCATAATATATGTCTACATCATATCAGAAAAGAACCGCGCCTTTTGCTGGATATACGTCCTTATTCCCACCTTTCCCTTTTCCGTCCCGTTCGATGCGCCATTCATGCCTGTACTCGACAATGCTGAGAATGCCCATTTGCATGCTACACAGTATCAAGGACACGTGCCACGTCATACCGCACCACACCACATGTTGTCTCCGCTAGTCAGTCGATGTTCGTTACATTTCGATACCGCCTCCTGCGCCGAATAGGCGAGTTCTCAGGTCCTGGATCGGCGTTGTACTAGTCGTCATCCACGCCTTCGAGGAGAGTGAATTCGAGCACGTCGCTGAGTGTGAGCACGCCACGCAGCTTGGTGTCTTCATCGATGACGATGAAGCGATGCACGCGCGACTTCCGGATTGTGTCGTAGATGGTGGACATGCTGTCTTGCACCGAGCAGGTGAAGATGCCCGGGAAGTCCTGTGGGGTGTGAGTGGGCTTGCTCGTGTTAGCAAATGGGGAAGAGGGCTTACAGGTGAGCGCTTCAGTAGTGCGTCGCCGACAGTGAGGTTTAGGTCGTCGTATGAGCCGCCCTTGATCAGCGCAATTACGTCGACAGACTCAAAGACGTTGAGGACCGTGCCTATTACTGTCAACTCTGTTATCTGTTCTACGAACAACTTGCAACATACCCTGCTTGTCTACGATGGGCACGCTACTGATGTTCTTCTTGACCAGCATGTGGATGACGTCCATGACCGGTGTATCCATGTAACATGTTGCAATGTCCTTGTAAGTACCGACGTTCATCTCCCTTAGCGGTTTGCGCAGTTTTTGTGTCTCCTTGACGTTGACAGCGATGAACTTCAGAATGCGGTACTGTGTGATCACCGAGACTACCATAGTACGTTTCGTCTCATCGTCGATGTCGACTACGGGAATGCGGCGCGCGCGGGACTCGAGCATTTTCCGACATGCCTCGTAAACGGGGCGGTCGGGGTGACAGGATATTGTTTCGATGGGCTTGACGCCGAGGGCCTTCTCGATGTCTGCTCATGTCAGCAGGGGCGCACTGGGAAGCAGAGACAGTACAGTACCTCGCAGGCTGCTCAGGCGGAACTTGTCGACTTTCTGGAGGGCATCAGGGTTCTGCCAGTAGTACTGGATCACATTGATGTAATCGGCGGTGGTCAGGAGGCCGGCGAAGGTGGACGTCTTAGAGTCCCATAACGGCGCCGATACAATGCCTAGACGCGGTCAGGGTCTCCTCGTTGCAAAAACAGGCGCGCACCCTACCGTTCTGGGTGAGGATGTTCAGGCTCTTCTGCACGCGCAGAGCGGTGTCGAGGATGATCAGACGGTAGCTGATGGGCAGCACATCGTAGCTGGTCCTGGCCTTGAGAAAGGCGCGAATCGTGCGCTGCTGCTGTCAGCATCCCTGCACCGGCGCCTCGGGGATTTGTGCGGAACCGTACCAGACCGTCCAGCTGCTCGCGGTCGAGCGCGGTGAATGTGCGCGGCGGCAGGATCGGCCGCGCCTGCTCGAGCAAGGTGCGTGGTGAGACAAAGGTTGGGCGGGCTTCGTTAGGGCGGGCTTCCGTATCGCCCGACATTGTTGCGCATGGAGGGATCGAGGATTCGAAGCCAGAGCCGCATGGAGAGATGTGTGCAGCTCGCAGCGTAGCGTCGATAGTCAAGGTGGGTCGGCCTTGATCGTGGGGAACTCGCAGCGGAGCTCAAACAACGTCAAGGCGGGCACGGACCTGCGCGGGGCATCCCAGTCAGATGTGAGCATGAGCACAAGCACGAGCACGAGCATGGGGCTTGAAGTGGAAATTGTTGAATTCTTCTGCCAGAACGCCTGGCTTGGTACAGCTAGATCCTAGGAACATGCATACATGGGAGAGACCTGCGAGACAGATTCCAGGCACCGCCGATGCCGCGAAACACACGTTGCCGCCTCCTTCCTGTGAAATTGAAAACCTGCGAAATCTAAACCGGGTTCTTCTGAGCCGCCTTTGCTGCGTCTAAGTTCAGCTCCGGACCTGGCTCCTTCTCTTCCTCTTCCTTGATGATATCGGCGGCGGCGCTCTCAAGAGACTGCTGTGGTTCGCCAATCGACTTTCTTGCCTGAGCGACAAGGGCCTCGGCCTCTGTGATGTTGCCTTTAGCAGTCAGAGGATCGCCCTCTACGCCGATGGTACCCTCGTTCTTTCGCTGCCTGACAGCCTTGTTATCAAAGCGGACGACCATGCAAGACAGATTGTCGGTGGAGAAGCGTGCTAGGGCGTGGTCGACAAGCTTCTTGGACGCTTCCTGAGGGTCTTGGATCTGACGAACAAGATCAACGGCCTCCTGGTCGGAGCAGACGTCCCATAGCTGACTTGAATTAGCGATTACTAGAGTTATTGTCAAATAAATTCACTCACCCCATCGCAAGCCAGAATCAGGAACTCGTCCTGATCGGCTTGTATCACCGTCTCTGTGGTGTAAGGATGGCCTGTGACGAGGTCTTTCATATAGGCGTCGCCGAGTGCTCTCGTAACAGCAAGGACGCCATTAACACGGTTGTTGAGAATCAATCCACCAGCGCTGGCCACTCGGCGTCCTTCGTTCTCATCGCTACCCTTGTGGTCATACGAGAGACGCAGGGCGCGTCCATTTCTGCAAAGCACGATACGTGCGTCTCCAACGTTGGCTGTATACAGCACTCGTTGACGGCTAACCTCGCTCTGCAGCCGATCTGCCACAGCATGTGCCTCAGCAGACTCCACCTGAGTGGTCTCGCCAGCCTCAGACTTGATGGCTGACGCGGCGGCAGGAGCAAAGAGGACTGAACCAGTCGAAGATTGTGCATTGGGCACTCGATCTTCCCATCTCAAAACGGCAGTGACTGCAGTGCATCCGCTGTTCTTGAGCGGCAGCTTTTCGAGCTGGTTGTCGACCGCTGTAAAGGTTTGATCGAGCAGCTCAGGAATTGGTGTATTGGGATTTTTCTTGATCGTCTCTTCTAGGATCAGGTGGAGTTTCTTTCCACACCAGTCGGCAGCAAAAGTGCCGGCATGGCCGTCGAATATAGCAAAATAGCCGTTGTCGGTCTCGGCAACTTGCTGGCTAGTATTGTCGGACTGTACGGAACCAGCGTCAGACGTCGAACCTCTCTTTTCGCCACCGAAAGAAGGCGCAGGGGTGCTTAGGAAGTTGTACAGATATGCGTGTGTATCCTCCATTGTCCGCCTGCATTTCTTGTTCTTGTCTTCTGTCACGCCAACCCGGAACGTCGACCGCGGTGTAGGTGCAGATTCGCCAGCAGAGTTGTTGAGAGAGCCCTGAGGCACGCTGAGTGCGGCGTCGGATTTCCCAAGCTTCTGAATAGGAGTCTCTCCCTTGGCTGGCGAAGAACCAGGCGCAGGCGCAGCGTTAGGGTTGGCACTCAGGTGCAGTGACTGCTTTGCGTTCGAGAACATGTCTCGCGCACGCGACACGCCGCTACTCCGCCTCTTCTTCTCTGTGTTGGGGTTGGAGGCATCACTGGTCTTTCGGTCCAGTCCATTACCGGCAGGCGCTCCTCCCATAGCTGAGTCGTTCGAAGTAGCAGCTGGCGCAGGTCCTCGTGTGTCGTTGGTCGCGGGACTGTCGTTAACAGCGATTTCGTCTTCTTTCCCAGGGGAGGTGCCGAACATGCGGTTCAGCAATCCTCCGTTACTGGAGAAGCTGCGGCGCTTGTTACCTGCCAGGGTGAGGGATGCGCGGTGGCCTTTTGTGACTGAGTGGCGGGTACAACAGCCTGCTCGTTACCGTAGAATATCACGCAGTTGGCGAATCGGGCGTTTGCGAGTGTGACGTCAATGACCTACGTAGGATCCTAAGTATCAGCGCAAGCTCTCCCCAAGCGGACCGACGACACGCAGGGCACACAGGGCTCGCAAAGAGGGGCAATAAACTAGTCCGTGCGTCGCTATGTGTCGTCACCCGCGTAGGTACACGTACAATATGCGCTGTGGGTCGAGAGGTATAAGAGTCGACCAGGGTGCGTGCGGGCAGTAGAGGTGGATGTGATTGAGAGGGGACGTTGTTTTGCGTGCGACAATGCTGATCGCTGGTGTTAGGCGCCGTGTGGAAATGACGTCGGCGTTACCGGACAAGGCACAGCGCTGAAGGGAGCTGCGCAAGAGCCTTGCAGACGCGGAAAGATTTCAGATTGGATAGGGTCTAGAAATAACGTAGGGAAGACTTGCGCAGATGAGCAATGGGCTGTGCGTGCGTCTTGCACAGCCTGCGGTCCCTAGGTTGAAATGCGGGGACGAGGCTTGAAGGCGCTCTTCCAAAGCTCCTACCCCGCGGGTGCCTTACAAATGAGCAGAGCTGACCGACATGGCCGAACAGCTCTGAAGCAAATCCCGGTCTTGTGACCTGCTGCACTCTCCCGTGCATACAGCCCAAGAGTCCGCAAGCCTCCTGTGGTTTCGTTCTGCGAGTGTGGAAGACAAATGATCAGCAGTCTGGAACCCTTGGAATGTCCACCGGCTCAGAGGGTGGAGAATGCAGGGATATTCAGACTTTGGTTCATGTAACTAAATCCTAGTCCGTCGCGGAGAGACACAAACGGATGGATGGCCATATCGAGCGTATACACAACATGAAAGCAGCGGATGCGAGCGGCCTCGTTGACTAAACCGCTGTGAATGAGACATGAATACCGCAGATGACGGCTGGGATCAGGCGATAAGCGCGGTTAGCTTTGTGCTCGATGTGTATGGCCTGAGAATGATGACAGGGAGTGAATGCTATGCTCATCCTCATCTCCTCAGGCTATCTAGTCGTGCCTGAAGGTCGTCATCATCTGGGTCAGCACCACCACCAACTGCCTGCGCCACTCTGCCTTCGGGTACTGCAGTTTTCTGCAGACCGCTTGGTGTTTCGCCCAGCTATCTCGATTGTGAGCAGGTTGTTCCATTGTACAGGAGCGAAAGAGAATACTCACAGCTTGGCCAAGGTCGATGCCTATTTCGTCCAAGACCTGGTTCACGACGTCCTCGCTCTCCTCTTCGTCCTCGACGCCTGTGGCATCATCGATCGCGTCGTCCATCATCTCCTGTCGCTGGTCCATGATGTCGTTCTCCTTCTCGAACTCCATTGCTATGCGCTGTAAAGCTGGCAGGTTCATCTGCCTGTTCATGCTTCCCAGTAGTGCTGTATATCGTTAGGACTGCATTCAAGCAAGCTGATGATTATACACACTTGTTGCTCCCTTCATGGACTGCATCATCTGCTCGTTGCTGCGGACAGTCTGTCTTATATTAGCTCCGCGACTTGCAGCAGGCTCGATTCACGTACCTGTATCCTCAGCGAGATGGCTTGCAGCTGTGTCCTCATCTGATAGAACTTCTGGATATACCGCCTTGTCCTCACCAGGTCCTTGGCTTGTATGCGCAGTGGCCCCATTTGTCCGTTTTTGGCGCTCTTTTTGATGTCCGCGACCAGCTTCTTCTCCTGGTTCTCAAGCTTCACGCGCTCTCGGTCGAGTTCTCGTTGTGTCTTCTCAAGCGCTCGCTGGTGTTTGCGCAGACGCTCCGCCGGCGTCATGCGCTTTCCAAATGCCCATTCTACAATCTGGGACAGTTAGCTAGTGAATAGAAGCCCTGCTAGGGCAACAGTACATACGTTCATGTTTGCTAGGCAGCGGGAAGCTAGAACAGCTGGAGCAATGCGTGCTGTCGCGGGATATACCACAGCAGTCAGGCCACAGTTAGTTGCTGCTTCTGGAAACAGGCTTTCTCTGCTGAGGGGTTGGTGCCACAATCGGTGAATGCGCGTGGTGGTGAACGTGGAGCGCCGGGTTGGGTGATGGCGGGTAGGGCTCGGTCCTATGCCCTATGACGCTACCGCGACGGAAACCACGAGCCGCAGTGAAGCCCACTCCGACTTGAGAACAGCGCTTGTCGCGCTTGCAGAGGCACTGAAATAATCACAGCAGAGGCGAGCGGAAAGCAGTCGTCCTCAGCCAGTCAATCTCGATAAAGGAGCACAAGATTCGGCATCGGCACGTGTCAACGGCCTGGCAGCAGCGGGCCAATCCCTGTTCCTGCGCTTGGGCGCCACAGCAGCTCTTTCCTGCATCATTCATCACGTTACGACATTTCTTTTCATTCCCTCCAACGGCTGCTCGCCGCACCTCCTACACACAACGCCCGCCACGACATGCCCTCGCGCTGGACTGCGCACACACCACAGCCACCTCGATGAATCACGACCACCACAACTCCGACCCCTCCACGCCGGAGGAGTCCTCCTCGTCCTCGAGCCGCCACAATGTGTCGACGCCCGATCCGTTCGTCCCTCGCGTGCCTGGTGCGCCCGGCTACATGACGGTAGGCTCCGGGTCCACGCCCGAGGCCGCCGCTCGCCTGGTGTCGATGCTGGACGATGATTCTGGGTATGGAGGCAGCCTGCATGATGGACAGGGCTCCATCCCAAGCTGGCACTCTAACATTGGCGAGGACAGGCCCTCGCAATCACCCACAGCCATGCTGCCTGCTGCCTCCGCCAATTCGGAACACGACCGACAACGCAGCCACGTCCTGCAGCTACGCTACAACCAGAACAAGAATGCCTTAGGCCGAGCAATCCACGGCACCATTGATATCCTGAAGTCCTTCCAGGAGATGAACCTCAAGTGGCCGGCCCACTATCCCTCCCCGAGTCAAGAACGCAAAGCATCACAGAGCCGCGAACCCCGCCCCGGTCTCCACCATACACAATCCTCTATCGGCGACCTGGACCCCTCTTTACGCTCCCCCGAACGACCACGACCTCCCCGCCGTGCCGGCACCTCGATAGGGGACGATCCCATGGCCGAGTCGAGCTCAGCCGCCGCCGCGAAACAGAAAGAAGAACCGCGTCTCGTTACATCGAAGCTTGCCCAGGACTTCTCAGTCCTCAAGCTGGAGCTTCGCATGGGCGGTCGAACACAGACAGACCTCGTACATTCCCTGGAAAAGAACTCGATTGCCTCGCTTCTCGATGGACAGATCCAGCAGAGCATCCGCCACTTGTACTCCATCAAGGAGCGCATTGAGGACACTTCAAGCAAGGTCCTTGTTACCGGAGACCTCAACGCAGGAAAATCTACATTCTGCAATGCTCTGCTCCGGAGGAAAGTGCTACCAGAAGACCAGCAGCCATGCACGAGCATTTTCTGTGAGGTTCTTGACTTCAAAGAGAATGGCGGAGTAGAAGAAGTTCATGCGATTCCCATCGGCTCGACCTACAATCGCAATAATGAGAGCACATACACAGTGTTCGACCTGAGGGATTTGGAGAAGATCGTCATCGACAACGAACGCTGGGCTCAGTGCAAAGTCTACATCCAAGACATTCGCGATGTGGATCAGTCCATTTTGAACAACGGCGTTGTTGATATCGCACTCATCGACGCTCCGGGCCTCAACGCCGACTCGTTGAAGACCACCGCAATCTTTGCCCGACAAGAGGAGATCGATGTCGTCGTATTCGTCGTATCCGCTGCGAATCATTTCACCGAATCCGCGAAGAACTTCATATTCAGTGCTGCTCGCGAGAAGGCTTATATGTTCATGGTAGTAAATGGCTTCGACGTCATTCGCGATCAACGTCGCTGTCAAGAGATGATCTTGAAGCAGGTTGCTGGTCTTAGCCCAGCCACCTTCAAAGAATCGAGCGAACTAGTACACTTCGTCTCGAGTAACGCGATTCCCATGGGAGCGGGTGGAAGTTCGCCACCAGACGATGATGGCAACGATGATCCATCAGACAAGGGCAAGGGCAAAGAAGCAGAGAAGATTCGTGATTTTGGTGATCTCGAGACCTCTTTGCGACGATTTGTACTGGAAAAGCGAGCGAGATCGAAGCTGGCACCTGCCCAAACTTACCTGCTTAATGTTCTCGGAGATCTACATAGCCTGGCGAATGTCAACGACAAAGTCTCCCAGGAAGAGCTCGACCGTTTCACAAAGGAGCTTAAAGCGCTAGAACCGGAGTTCGAGGCATCGAAAAAGGCACGGGTAGAAGCTGGCGAAGAAGTGGAGCGGACAGTGGAGGACACAACAGCGGAGGTGTATAGCCATACACGCGACACATTGAACACATGCATTACAAGAGTCGGAGAGCAAGACATGGGCATCGAGTATCCTGGACTCTTCTCTGCTTACCAGTACGCAGAAGATTTGAGAGACTCCATGCTTCACGAAGTGTCAGAAACTGTACGTCTGTGTGAAGAGCACGCCCGCACACAAGCAGCTCAAGGCTATAATGGTATCAAGAATCTGGGTATTTTGCATCTCGGCGACGACATTCATGCAGGGGTCAAGTTCCTACCAGAGCGCATGTTTAGGAAGTCAATGCACGCTCTGGCTCGCCAGGTGGACATTGATATCGAGCTATGGGACTTCTTCGACGTCGCCAGCCTTTGGGAACGTCAGGAGAAGGTTGCAGGCACTGGAATGGCCGTGACAGTTGCCGGTGTAGTAGGAGGCAGGCTGGTCGGTGGCGTTGGTTGGCTTGACGGTGCGCTCGGTGCTGCGAAGATCATGGGCTCTAACAACATGAGGAGACTTCTGATCCCTGGTCTCATTGCTGGTGGTACGTCTCTGTCTTACGCGCTTTCAAATTGTGATATTAACTTAATCGCAGTTGCTATCGGCATATCCTATATCCTCTCGTCTGTCCCCAAATCACTCCCGCATCGTCTTTCCGCCAAACTCTCGCAACAACTCTCGGCCATCGACTATACCCACCAGAACGCTCTTCGCATCAGCTCAGAGATCCGTCGTGCACTCAAGACACCCGCCAACGATGTCCGCATCGGTCTGCAGCGCAATGTCGAGAAGCTGCAGCAAAAGAAAGAGGATACCAGCAAGTCCATGATCGAGGCCGAGGTTGCAAAGAAGTACTTCAGCAACCTCGTACGCAAGAGTAATGACTTGAGGCAAACAGTACAGCGAGTCGACCTCGAGGCCGCACCCCCCACTTTCAACTCAAGCCATTGAGCCGGTGCTGAGATTGTAGTTTTCTTTAGGCATAGTTTGCGAGCACTTGTACTGTTGTGTATAAAAGGAGGAAACATTGGTATGGGCGTTCATACGGCGCAGGAGATGGAGATACGCGAGACGGCCGAACTCTACACCCCTTTTTGGAGAGAGTTTGTGGAAAGTTTGTACATGCACTAATTCAATACCCCTCTTGGCCTTTGTCCTACACCTCAAGCGTGACATTGTCCATTCTTGTGCATATCACTATTCAGGGTGGCTAAGTCCACTCATCGAGGTCACAGCACCCGCACTCCGTCTGCTACTAATGCAGCTCAGCTCTACTTGTTCTCTGTTCCCTTCTCAACTCGCTTCCCCACACCCACCCATCGCACATCCACCTCCATAGCAGGTGTGATACCCACCGCTATCCGCTCCTCTATCCCCTTTCCTAACCCACTCTCCCCTATCCCCCTCGTCTTCTTCATCGCCTTCGCAACAGCGGCAACACAGGCACGCCACACACCTTCTCCTTCTGCACCTGCATTCCGTATCGCACGTCTGCGTCTGCACGGGGCGAACAGCCGGTCTTGAGAAACAAACAATGCAGGATCAAAGGGCCGCATGCCGAAGGGGTCGGTTGGCGGTGGCGGGAGGAAGGTGTAGCTTCTTCTGTGGCGGAGGGCGGGGCGATGAGGGGGGTGGAAGGAAGGGTGTGGCATTGCGGGGGACACAGTCGGGGTTGCGAGTTGGATGCTGGGTATGGGGAATGTATAGGGAAGATGGTATGGGGTCTGTGAGTGTTCGATGTGGTGGCATTGAGGGCGGAGGTTGTGGACATGATGGTGGGGGGTCGAATTGAGGTCTTGCTGTGAAGAGAGTGTTTGAATTGGAAGGGGAGATCATAGGTGGTGCGTGGACGTGACGAACGGGCGTGCAAGGTTTAATGATGGTCAATGACGCGGCCTTGTTGGTACCATCAAGTCGATAACTGTCCCTTTGTATCTTCCTGCTGATGCAGCTGCTGGATGTTGTGCTGGACATAGCGCGCTAGTCGGAGGGTGTGGGCTGGGTCGTCTGGGTCATGGGGGCCGGGGTTTCGAGAAGGCATCTTGAGGAGGTCGATAGTCTGGTTTTAGGTGACTAGATTCGATTGTGTTCTACTGCTGCGCTATGGGGTTTGCTGGGTTTCTGTGTGCTTGGAGTCGAGCAAGTGCGCGGGGGGTTTAATCTTTGGGTGTGGATTCTGTGACAAAGTTCCGTGTGTGATGAGTTGCGTGCGAGTGATGTTCTTGTCTAGAATGGTTGCAGATGTGTGTGAAAGCAGATTGCAACGGCGAGGCATTACTGTTCAAGATCAAAAGGTTGGAGATTCGAGTCGACAGGAGCGTACGTTTCGGAGATACCACTCCCCCAAAGACGCCGTGTGAGTTTTCTGAACAGCGCCAACATCATTTTTCTGCCGCCTGGACAGTCTGTTTCTTCGGCGTAATCCATGGGTGGGTGAAGTTGCAAGCAGTGCCAGCTAGCCACCTGTCACCGTTTCAAACAGTGTGTCCACAACCCCCGCCAACAGTGAAGCAACGTTTCACTCCAAGCTGTCAAGTTCCGACACTTTCAAAGCATGAAGCTGTGCGGGTTTGATCTCCACACGCAGAGTTCGAGACCGCGATCGAAGGCGTGACAGATGGGCGATACAAGGTTTGCGCTGCTGTGAGGTTGCGGCCAGGGTGTCGTGCAAGGCTGGGCAATTGCGAGTCATTGAAACAGGCGACAGAGGTTAAGTGTTTCGAACGCTTCGTGACAGTATTCGTGGGCCGAGTGGATTAGATGATGAGTAAACCTTAGCGAGGTAGTGTTGATCTACGTGGCGAACATAGCGAACCCTATGTGACAAGCTCATACTTCACAGCGTAACCGGCTATTCATGTGTCTTGTCCTTGCCTCAATTGACTTCCAACTGATAAGCGTCAGACGATTGTTGTTATTGCAAGCTGTTACCAGTGGTGCATTATAGTTGGTGGCAGGTGTAGAACGTCTGCTACGTACAAAGTGCCCTCGAAGGAGCGGCTGGCTGTAATTACTAAACTCCAACCGGTTACATGAGGAACCTCGTACATTCCCAAGACTTCTCAATCGGGCCTCTCTGAATGGATGAGATGAGGACGTCATTGCAGAGGGAAGGTTCCATGCCATCGAGTGAATCGAACGTGAACCTGGGCGGGCGCAGACATCGCTCTTTGCTCAAAGTTGTTTATTATTTCCAAATCAAGCATCTGCACCTTGTCCGGCAGTCGGGAAGTGGCAGCAAACCAGACAGGCGGGAGTGGAGAACGTGATCACCGACACGCATGGACTCTGCGCCCCTGGTCAATATAACATGGACAATCCAATCTCCTCCGCATTATGAACAACGAAGCCGTTGCCTCATCTGCCAGCGGGAGCGGAGGATACCTCGTCATGCCGCGCATGACATCTGTGGGATGTGAAACGTTGCGTTTATTTGACGCTGCGCTTATGGACCTTGGTAGCGAGCGGCAGTGCGCGGCAGTGAGAGGGACGATCCAGCCCTACCACGACAGCTGCTTCAGGCGAGCTCAGCGTGTCCGTCGGCAAAGGCGAGGCTATGAGGTTTCAGGTGCCAGGTCTGATCTACTTACATCAGTAACTGGTAATAGTAATAATGCAAGACTGGGGGGGTGTGAAGCTGGATCCGTGGAGGTGTACATAGTCACGTGAGAGCACAGCACCACGACATTGCGCGAACGAGATGTGCTCGAGGCTGGCCAGCAAGGCCTGCAAATGCCAGGGCCTCGGAGAGCGAAACGCGAATCCAATCAGGGCCTGAGCAGGTTTCAGAGGCCAAGTTGGGTCGATAGAACTCGCAGCGTTCTGCAGGGTACTATCGAAATGAGGTGAGGGCACAGGCCGCCAGATGAGACGTTTCAGACCTGATCAACAGGGCTTCCCCGGCACCGCGAACGGAGAGCGAAAGCGCACCATGAGGCCAGGCGAGCAGCTGTCGGCATTGACTATTATTGAGAATGTGATGTCCAAAGCTGACGCGTAAGGGCAGGCAGTGTTGCGTGCCTGGGCGTGCCTGGCGAAGATTGCTACCCACCTCGTCCCAGGTGACGCGTGTAAAGCTTATCAGAACGGGAGACTGCCGGCGGCGGGCGGAATGCGAAATGCATTGCAGATTGCGCGTGGAAAAACGGACTTTAGCGAGCATGCGCTGACAGACGCTGGAGTCGATTCGGCGGCTCGGCGCAGGGGCATCCAGATTTCTCAGCACTGCAGCACTGCAGCACTGCAGCAGCTGCATACAGGCTTCGGCATGCTGGCGGCAATGCTGGAGGGGCAGAATCCACAAAGACCGGTGCGCGAGAGCGCGTGTCTCGGTGAAGACGCATGGATTATATTTAGAAGGGGAGAGCAGCTGTTCGGTGGCTGACTGCGGGCGGTCGTTGGCCTGGCTGCGCGCTGGCCAATCATGACGCTCGAGCCGCCGTTGGAGCAGTGGCAGTCACCGGGCGCTACCAACGACTGGACGACGCAGCCAGACAGACGCCGTGGAGCGCGTCTTGCGGTGTGCAAAGGCCCGGCTGCTCGAGCAATGGGCGGGCGCTGTTTGGGTGGGATTGCTGGCAGACGGCGTCCCTTGCGGCCTCTGCTGGCAGCCTAGGACTGCTGGCAACAGCGCTGGCCCTGCCGGCGGCCGCGAGGTGCGGCGAGCGACTGGCAGCGTGCTGCCACTGCGCTGCCACTGCGCTGCCTCTGCGCCGGCGACGGCGGACCCTGGTGTTGCTGCCAGACGCATGAGCTGCTCCGGGCGGTCCAGCACGAACGGCGCTCAATCCACCGCAGCCGGGCGTTCACGCGCGCGCAGTCGCAGCAGCACCGTCAAGCCAGCAGTCCAAGAGGCTGCGCTGCACAGCGATCAGCGCAGGAGCGGGCCAGCAGGCGCTCCATCCCTCGACGAGTGCGCATGGCTGCCGTCGTTTCAGCACCTGCACCCAATGCTGCAGCGTGTCAGGGGCCACGCTAGCAGGTGGAGCTAACCGTCTGCTCCCTAGCCGCTCCCTGCACAGCGCCAAGCCAGCCAGAAGCCAGTCGGCATCAAATAGTCGCGCCCGCTCGCTTCCCTCGTCTGCCGTCCGCTTGTCACCTTTTCTCCTGGCCCTCCAGCGCTCTCGCCTTCCCTCCGGCCTCTTCACTCTCTTCTCTGCCCCAGTGCAGCTTTGCATCTTATACGTCCTGCTTGTTTGGACACCTTACCGCCCCACCTAATCGCGAGACCTCTGAGCACGCGCCAGTCCCGTCGCTCCGCCTGTGAGAAAAGAGTCGAGAGAACAGCCCGCTCCTCCCGCCGCATCCTCCGTCTGTGCATCTGCGTCCATCTCTGCTCTGCAAACACGTCTGCCTCACGCGCCTGCCCAGCCTGCCAGTCGCCCTTGCCGTCCACTGCTAGACGCGTTGGACCCTGCCTTTGCCAGCAATCAGCTAGTGGATCCGCGACTGAAGCACCCACCCTTTGTTAATAGCTCCAACCACATTGCATTGCCTATCGGCCGGACTTCGATCATAACGCTACCTTACCACCACGACGATCAGTACGATCCTTAATCACGTAATCGCAACCCCATCCTTGCGCCCGTCTCCAGCGACTCATTCGCCTCGAGACCACCCCTTCCGTTCTATATCTTTTTTGGTGTGCTCTGCGCATCTGTCTTGTTGCAGCTCTACTCTTTGTTCGCAACCTTCAACAACTTCAACATGAGCATGGACGCTGGCGGTCTTGCTCAAATGTCATACAACAACTTCCAGTCCCAGGGCTTCGGCAACCCTACCTCGAGCTTTTCGTCTCGTGGCAAGGGTGCTGCCCTCAAGCGCCTCAGCGTCGCCTCCCCGCCCAAGGTCGCGTCCATCGCCGAGAACGAGGTTCAGACTCCTCGCACGAGCCGTTCTCATCTTCTGGCCGGCCTCCGCACCGCCCCTAAGACGCCTTCGTCTGCCCAGCCCCCTGCCTCTGCGCCTTACAGCCAGCGTCAGCACAGCATCGGTGGCAACCAGAACAACCGTCTGTCCAGGAACTTTGCTCAAAACGGCCCTCAGACTGCCGTCGGTTCCGGATTTGGCGGCATCAATCAGTACAACCACCAGCAGCAGCACATGCTCTACGACCAGGTCTTGGCTCCTCCTACAATGCAGTACGATGACGGCGAGATGGACCCTGCGGTTGCTGCCCAGCTCCTTGCTACTGAGGCATACCTCGCTCAGAGGCAGCAGCAGCTCCAACAGCAGCTTCTCGCTCTCACTGCTCAGCAGTTCGGCAACATGAACCTCAACGGCCTGCGTCAGCAGCAGTTCCCTGCCACACCTTTGACCAACGCCTATGGTCAGCACTTCCAGCACAGCGCTCCGGCTGTGCAGGAGACTGGTCAGCCTGGAATCTACCTTGTCCTGAATCAGATGACCGGCCAGTACCAGTACGTCGTCGACCCCATGTACCAGCAGGAGGACAACCTGTCGCACTCCCCTCCGCCGCCAAATCCCGGTTTCGCGCCTTCTCCCCCCAGTGCCGATACTCCTGTGCTCCATGTTTCTCCTCCGAACGAGGTCAATCCCAACCCATGGTCGCGCAGCACGTCGCCTCCCAAGAAGTCGGTGACACCACCGCAGGATGTCGTCCCTCTCCCGCCCCCATCCGCGAACGCCTTTCGCCGAGGCCACAAGAAGCAGCTTTCGTCGCTTGCCCTTGACTCCAGCGCTGAAATGCCTGCGGGTCCGAAGTCTGCTTTCGTCCGCTCTGTTGGCTTCCCGGCTACACCCATGACCGGTACTTTCGGACCCGGCCAGGCGCGCGCTGGCGAGCACCCTGTCCGCCAACCCCGCGGACCGCCTTCGATCGAGGAGCTCAAGGCCAGCCCTACCTCCAAGCATGAGGGCAGCAAGAACTTCGCCGCTCGTCAGCGCCGCCAGGCCATCAGCAACCTTGTTCGTGCCGGCATCGGCCGCCGCGGTCAACGCAACGGCAGTGGCAGCTCTTCCCCCGCTAGCGAGAACTTCCCCTCTTCGGACAATGACTCCGACAGTGTCCGCAGCGGTGGCAGCGGCAGCCTCTCCGGAAAGCCCAGCATTGGCAGCCTGCGTGCTGTTGCCAACGGCGCCATCGGCTCGGAAAGACAAGCATCGAAGGAGCGCTCCCGCGGAACCTCCATCGACCGCTCTTACACTGCCACGAGCGTGAGCAGCGAAGAGGGCTTTGTTGACGTCCGCCCTACTCTTGGTCAGCGCCGCTCGACACCGAAGCTCATCTTCACCAGCGCCGAGAAGCGCAAGAGCACTTTGTTCTAGACCCGGGCGGTTCATCACTGAGAATTAGCTTCCTTTGTGCATATCACTGAGGTATCTTTACGATATCACAGTCTTACGGCCCGTTACGACCTTTTCCTTGTTTGCGTTTGGCGAAGTGCATACGGCGGATTTCCAGCTTTGCTTTCATTGTTCCACATACTACGATTACCATTCGTCTCTCCCGTAGCCCTCTTGCAGGGTATCTGGAGATCTCTTTTTCGATTTCCTGTTTCCGACTTTTATGCAAACTGCTTTTAATGAGCACGTGGATGACTATATTCGTTGTCTGCACGTTTTTGGAGTAAACACTGGAAACGAAGGAAACTACGCTTGACGGACAACGAGCTCTGCGCCTGTGGCTGGAGCTCATTGCACTCTTTGGGCTTTTGTTTTTTTTTACCCATGTTAAGATGGGTGTAGGATGTCGATGGAAACACGACAGTGCCAAGGATGGGTGGATTATGTAGGATGAAGACCTAAATATCACACTCTTTTACCAAAGACTCAGTTCATGTGCCATCTTCCCGCTTCTGTATATGCTATGCCGTATTGCAAGCTGGCACATCGTCACCCAATGAGCGTCACGAGGAGCCGTCATGGCGCCGAATCCGGTTAGTGCCTCTTCTCTGCAAGGGAAAATGTCTTATCACGCGCTAGTGCTCTACACCTTCTTGCACTACATCGATTCCATCTTGCAGAGTTGAGGCTCTGCGGGGTTGTCACGAGACTAGAACACTGCCTGAACGGTATCTAACACCACATGGTCATCAGGTGAGTACAACGCGGCTGGACAATGTCCAATCGAGCATCATCCTTTCTGCCGTAGTCAGCGCCACTATATACTTGGCATTGGCAGCTCCTTCCTTTGCCTAATCGAGTGGTTTCCATTCTTGCTCCTGCCGCCCTTAGCCCACATCAGCACTGTCGGGAGCGATGTCGTGTCAGACAAAAGTACAGCCTTGTATGGTGGCCTCGAGAATGTAGTCTCGCTCTCAGAAGCTCTGCTCTTCTAAAGCGGCTCCAGAAGGCGTCTCCTCCGTATACCCACTACACTGTTGCTATCGCTTCTTCTGTCATCCTCGACCTGCCCCTTTCCAATTCATACCACAATTCAACACTCCCAGCATGGGCAATATAGGCAACGAGAACCGGGCTTACAGACCTCACAACAGTCCTACTACCGTTGGCGCGGGCACCAGTCCGACGACCAACCGCATACAGCTTGATCTGCCCACTTCAAACGGCGACTCAGCACCTATGCTCCGGAGCGCGGTTGGCAGGATACCGCACATTGGCATCGTAGGTGCTGGAGTTGCTGGCTTGCGTTGTGCAGAGGTGCTGCTGAAGCATGGCGCTAAAGTGACTGTCTTTGAGGGGCGCGATCGAGTCGGTGGCCGCTTTTGTCAGGGAAAGGTGGGCAAGCATCTAGTCGACCTGTAGGTGTGCATGCATTTGGCTATCGGGCAACGTCCAACTGACTGCGAAGGGGGCCCAATTGGATTCACGGCACGGAAAACAACCCCATCCTTGACCTTGCCAAGGAGACCAAGACGATGACGATGAACTGGGATGGTCGGCAGTCTGTGGTTGATGCTTTGGGTAATTATCTGTCCGACAAAGAAGCAGCGGAAAACACAGAGGTTGTGTGGAGCATCATCGAGCAGGCGATGAAGCATTCAAATGAGCACTCTGCAACGCTCGATCCGCAGAAGAGCCTGTACAATTTCTTCGAAGAAGCGGTAGAGAAGCTGTATCTTGGCGAGAAAGAGGAGGAGGCGAAGAAGAAGAGACAGACCATCCTGCAGATGTCCGAGATGTGGGGTGCGTTTGTGGGAAGTGAGATCCAGAAGCAGAGTCTGAAGTTCTTCTGGATGGAAGAGTGTATTGATGGGGAGAATCTTTTCGTGGCGGGCACGTACAAGAAGGTTCTTGAAAAGATTGCTGCTCCGGCTGAGCAAATAGGAATTCGCTTCAAGTGCAGGGTGAGGAAGCTCATCTCGCATTCTGGGAATGATGCAGACCCTTCGGTGACTGTTGAGTTTGAAGGCCCCTCAGGCGCACAGAAGGAAACGTTCGATGAGGTTGTCATGACTGCTCCACTGGGCTGGCTGAAGACGAATCTCGATGCCTTTGAGCCTTCGTTACCACCAAGATTGCAGGAGGGAATCGGCGCAATTGGATATGGACACTTGGACAAGGTCAGCCTGCAGCGCCATCGCTCACTTCTTACCATCGCTAACAAAGCCAGGTCTACATCACCTTCCCGTGTGCTTTCTGGAACACATCCACGACCACTTCTTCAACCTCCCAGCCGCGCCGCCTATCCACATCCGCAACTTCCCCAACCCTCCCCAATGTCCCTGCAACAACCGCCCCGGTTCACCAACTCGGGGCCGCCGACTCCCCGGTCGATCCCTCGCACTACGCTGGCTTCACTTCATTCATCGCACCCTCCTACGCATCCCCAACGAACCCCTCGCACTGGAATCAAGAAGCCGTCAACCTCGCCGCGCTCCCCGGCCCAACCGCACACCCAACCCTCCTCTTCTATACGTACGGCGCAACAAGTAAACACATCGCCGACCTCGTGGCCACACACCCCGATGCCGCAGCCCAGAAACGCGCACTCACCGCCTTCTTCGAACCGTACTTCTCCCGCCTGCCCAACTTCGACCACGAGAACCCAGAACACCAGCCCAGCCACGTGCTGGCTACGGCGTGGGCCAACGACGAGCTTGCGGGGTACGGCGCTTATGCCAACTTCCAGATCGGGCTTGAGAAGGGCGACGAGGATGTGGAGGTTATGAGGAGGGGAGCCCCGGAGAGGGGACTGTGGTTGGCGGGCGAGCATACGGCTCCTTTTGTTGCCTTAGGGACGGTCACGGGTGCGTGGTGGAGTGGGGATGGGGTTGCGAAGAGGATCGTGGGGGCTTGGGGGTTGAAGGAGGGAGAGGCTGCGTGAGCGATTGTCTGCGGGGCTGGGATATCGTCACGGTCTGTGTGAAGTGTCGTTTGTAGATCCAATTCAGGCTATACAATCTACTTGTTCATATCCAGAGGCTCTGCAGGCCGTGGCTCTCGCGCAGTATTCAAAACCATGGAATCAACTCGCTTAGTACCATTCACCACGGCCTCTCATCCCACCATATGGTCCCATCCCGCCATAGGGATCCATAGCATCCATATCGTAAGGGTCTATATCGTAGGGGTCCCTACGCCCATGTCCACCTAAGCGGTCCTGTCCGTCCAAGCCAAACAGAGCGCGCGCATCATCTAACATCCTCCACAACTGCGGGAGTCTCGGGTCTCTCAGATCAATCCCATCGAAGCGTCCGCGTCCGCGTCCGCGTCCACCACCGTGTCGTCCACCCCCACCAGTCCGAGCATAGTGGAGACGCAGTCCGTGGCGCCGCGGTCCCTCGTCGCTTTCGCCCTCGCTGCCGTACCCAGGAAGCGGATGACCACGAGGACAACGCGGAATATCGAATAGACCGCCTCGCCTTTGCGGGTCTTGTCTTCCTCCTCGTCCCTCACGTCCTCCTGTTCTTCTGGGCCCCGGGCTGCCGCCTGAGCTGGCGCTGGACTCGGAGTCCCTTCTGAAGCGGAAAACGGGGCCTGGGCGTCCGGGCATGTTGCTGGTGTTGCTGTTCGTCTGTTGGAGTGAAGGTCGTGATCTGAGCGTGCTGAGTGTGCTATTTTGCTGCTGTGTTCTGTGGAGGTAAAAGGGGCCCGTGGATGGGTGTTATGTGCGTGGATTCTGTGAAGAGTCTTGAGTCTGGTGTGTTGAAGCAAACGGGGATCACGAGCGTGATGGTGGAGAGTGAATTGGTTATGGTCAATGTAGATAGTCGTGTACAGTCATTAAACATACAGCACATGGCAGGAAAACGGAACTGCAGTCATGTCAGTGACGCGTCGAACACGCGGATTTCAATGCCCTAAATAACACGGCCTGTTGTCGTCGCACTTCACGCCACTCAAACATAGTTTGTGTTTTCATACTTCGTATTCACGCAGGCCTATCGCTCGTTGAATTGTCGTTATCGATCCATGCATGTATAAGGCTCCTCCTCTGTGTTTTGTTGCTCTGCAATATTAACCAACACAAGTATTTGAGCTGCTTCCGAACAATCAGTTTAATTTACTTGAAGAACTTCGCAACAATTTATCAACATCTTACAATGCCACGCATTTGGGCCATCACCTCCAGTAACAGGCTCTGTCACGACTGTGAGTGTGATCGAGGCAGTTCCGCCTACAGCCGTCTCAAAAGTGACTTCGCCCAGTTCATTCACCGCCCGCACCTTCGACCCTTTCTTGCAAACTGCACTCCAACAAGTGCGCGCGATGAACTGCGAATCGACCAGCTCCGTGTTCTCCCAGAGTTCCAGCATTGGAATGATCCTGTGTTTGGAAAGGAGAATATTGACTATGACTTGTGGTTAATCTCCACCGGGAGAACGACTTTGGATGGCCTTTTCAGAAGGGGCGCTGTCGGAACTCCATTAGCGCAACTCACAGGAACTACCAAAGAACCGTTTTTGACCTGCACAGCGACAAGATGCATCAATCGCTTGTTCAAAGGTCTTGGGAATCAGCTTGACTGGACTGATGACGAAAGTGAGGACTCTGAGAGCAATAACAAGCGCGCCCGAGAAGCTCAGATTGCCCTTCCTCTAGCACACATGCCTCGATGTAATTCAGCCATGCACCATTTCTCGTATGACTTTGATACCGACTATCCTAAGGCTAAGAAACGGAACTATGGGTTCCGCAGTACCTGGAACGACGTCCTGCGAGCTGCATCAATCTATCATGTTCTTCTGGGCACACGCGGGAACATTCCTGTCACTTGCCCACCTCCAAGAGGGTTCCCAAACCTCTGTGATTTCACTGCACCTCTTGACCTGGACATGAGCTTTGTTCGTACTCTACCAGAATTTCGACACTGGAAAGATGACATCTCTGGCAGTGACGCTGAAAGAAGAGATGTTGACCTTCTCAACACTGGAAAGATATCTCTGGTGTATCTCTTCCTAAGGGGCACCGTCTATACAAAGTGGTATCGTGTGATCGAAGGGATAACGGGATCTGAAAATCGACATGCATATAAGCGCCTTGAAAAACTAGCAGGGCAACGCTATGAAGAATATGATGCAGAAGTCTATCAAGTCGACGATGATTTTGCCGAAGTTGCACGAGTCCATCGATGGGATCAACTTCGCATGCGCAGGCGGATTGCTGCACAAAAGTCAGCACCTCGCGCTCTCTCACCACGACGACCAATGTCGCCAGCAGTCCTCAATGATAGACCACGCGATTGCTACACACCTGGTTACACGCCAACATTCAACAGTGGACGCTCATCAGCTTCAGACACACACTTCGGCCCTGCCCGTCATCCGCTTCGCGAGCATAGTCCTCCAGTCTCACCGCGCAACAAACCCATGCGCGGAACGATTCGCGCCTCTAGTGGCCCTTCAAAGCCAGCCGAGCTTGAATTCGGCGACATGCCAGCTATACAGGTCTGCAGGCAGGCTGTCACTGAAGCAGGCCCATCGACTCAGCCACAACCAGCTCGAGCAGCGGAGCCTTCTCTCAGCGAAGAAGACGTGTGTCAGTTAGCCGAGAAGATGTTCGAGGAACACCTGGTGAGATGCAAAGAGGAAACCTGTGAGCCGGGTCGCATGCACACCGAAGCTGCATCCTCCACGCGTCCGATCTCTGACCCCATCTTCGAGGTCAAGACATCAGATGTTGTTTCTTTCTCATCTACCGGCAACGATGCAACTCAAGATCCCCGGTCTGAACCTGGTCTTGACACCCAACGTCGTCTAGCTGCTGAGTACAAGGCCAGATACGAACGAGCTCGTGCTAGGGTTGAAGGGACTGATGAGTCCAAGGTGGGTGGTGAGGACATACCTGGATCAACAGGTGGAGAAGGCAAGGGTAAGGAGCCTTTGAGAGATATCTGAGGAGTGAGTCAGTGTTTTCGGATGGGGTGGACTGGATGATGGTGCATTCATGTATTCGTGACCATCTTACTTCATATCTTAGATAGCCATGAGAAACAATGAGAGCAAGAAAAGTCCTAAGCGTCTTTACGAAGAGTGACACAGGGTCGGAGGGGAGCTTTGCTCTAGATACCCTGCCTGGTGGACACCTTCACGTTTCTTCCCAACAGAGGTCAGTGCCTAGGGTCAAAGGGGAGCTGAGCTCGAGATACCCTGCCTAAACACCACATTTCCAACAACCGCACTGGCCAGATGATCCAGGGTCAACGGGGAGCCTCGCTCTGATAAAACCCTGCCTGTTTCACCTCCAATCACATCCCCTTCCTCACATCTTACAACCTCAAGCCCCTCCTCATGCCCCTCTTCGCAGCCCCTCCAAAGCCCAGCGCCGAGTTGAACAAATCAACTGTGCTCTGGTCCCTAGTGCCGGCGGCCTCAACCTGAGCCTTTGCGTCCTCGCATGCTGCGACCGCAGCCTCGTTTGCGTCGCACACGTTGGTCAATTGGTTGCACAGTGCATTAGTGATAATATTGGGGTTGAGGGCTTCTTGCTGGCCGCCGCGCGCGAGCGGGTCAGTGATCTGGAAGGTCAGTTCGTCGGCGGGGCGTCCGTTGCGGCCACCGGCTAGGTCAATGGTGGGTGTGCATTGCCCGAAGTCAGCGGCGCCGGTTGCTGCGCCGCCACCTGCACCAGTGTTGTCGGCTGCGCCTTGGTTTTGGTTGTTGTTGTTGTTGTTGTTTCCCGCGTTCTGGTCCTGCTGGTTCTGCTGGTTCTGGCCTTGGTTGGCGTTGCCGTTGCCGGCGTCTTGATTGTTGTCATTGCCAGCGCCGTCGTTGGAATTGTTTGCGTTGCCAGCATTCTGGTTTGCGCTGTCTGTGCCGTTGTTAACATTTCCAACGTTGCAGGAAGCACCGTTTCCGGCACCGGCATCCTGATTCGCACCTCCAGCTTGCTGGTTGCTATTGTTGTTATTGTTGTTGTTGTCTGCCTGATTCTGACCGTTGCCAGCCTGCTGATTACTGCCAGCAGCCTGTTGGTTGTTGTTGTTGTTGTTGTTGTTGTTACCCACACCGGCATTTGCCTGGTTCTGGTTATTGGCTTGCTGGTTGTTACCACCAGCATTGCCTCCTGCGGCCGCACCTCCACCCGCTGCCTGAGAGGCGACGAGATCACCCAATCCAGCCTGGCTCATCAGATCAAACACACTCAATCCATCTGCGTTGAGAGGGTTCGCGGCCGAGCTGGCACTGAGGGCGGCAGCATCACCGTTGACATCAACATCAGGGTCGATTAGCGGCGTAATACCTCTGAGCTCCGCGGTAGCTGGGAGGCTAGGGTCACCGCAGACGTTCTGGACATTGCCGTTGGCGAAAGGGTTTGTGTTCTTCTCAGCCGTGACGAGGCCAATAGCCGCAGCAATGGCGTCCGCGCCGCCACCGAGTTCGCTGACGACTTGATCGGCGCGCTGGAGCTGTGGAGATGTGAGCACGTTTTCGTTCTAAGGACAATCATTTAAGACTGGTGTTCATACCTTTGCGCAAGAATTGGCTCCGCCAAGAAGATCACTGATAGTCGCGCCAGCAATAGTCGCGGCCGCACCCGGATCGCCGCCCTGGATAGCAGAGATGGCCGCAATGGGAACATTCTCCTGGCCGAAGCGGGCCTCGACGTAGGCGATGGCCACAGTGATCAAAAAAACCTTGGAAATCATGGTGTTGTTTGAAATCGTCGTTCGTGGTACTACAAGTGAATGTATAAGGAATAGGGTACAGCAGTAATGAGTGTGAGACTAGCTCTGGATCGTAAGAAGGGCCAGCCGGTGGCGGTAGAATAAGAATAAGAAGTAAAGAATGTAAAAGCGCGAAGGGGAAGAAAGCACTGCTGATGCTACCTGCGAGTTGTGGTTGCTGGATAGTCAGTATAGAGACACGACCCTATAGCTTTATACTTGAGAAGAAGATTGTACCCAGCCGCCAGATGCTGAGCGTGACGACACATCATGTCTCAAAGCTACGTCGCTTCCATTTAGCCGCCAGTCGAATTTGGTATAATCCATGGACTGTACAGACAGGATACTCAGTCAGGCGTTCTCGCCGAGCCATAATGCGTTCGGGAGTATTGCGGAGCGTTTGATTTTCAGGCTGTGACTTCGGTACGCCTGAGGACATGGCCCGTTCAGGAAGTCGTGCGGGGCATCTTAAGGCTGGTGTTGGGGTGTTGTGCCTGCCTCAGTCGGTATGTGTTGCAGTGGGGTTTCATCAGGCATCATGACACCTACGGCCGCCCTCGCGCCAACACCAATGTCAATGCGTTTCGTTCGACAACAAATACTACACGTGCGTTTAACAGCAACCTGCATAACGAAATTGAGGGCGCAAGTACGATGCAGGGTTGGAACACGAGAAATATAAGGCGTGCGTGCTGGTATTGAAAATGGAAAGGCGGGCACGGTCGCCGCGCGCCGAAAGATCTATGCTGGCTTGCACCAGAAAATGCCCAAGAATATGTATGTAGAGAGTAGGAGATTGTTCAAAACGCCGTTGGATCGGTGGGAGGAGCGCCGATGCCATGCGACCATCTACAACCTGTCTAGCTTCCTTCGCAGCAGACGCGTCCTCTTCATGAGCTTCTTGTACTTGTGCTTCTTCATCTTCAGCTTCCTCTGCCTCTTGACGCTGATCAAGAGCATGCCGCTTCGCCTCCGTCGCACGTGCTCGCGGAAGGTCTTTGAGCGGCCGGTGTGGGTGGTAGGGAGGGAAATCTCGCGCGCATCCTCGGTTGCCAGTGGGTCGAAAGGCACCGGCGCAGGCGGCGGCCTGAAAGCGTAGCTCTCGAGGGATTCGGGCTGTGCAGGCGCAAAGCTGTCGAGGTGGTAGATCTCCTCAGCTGCCTCCTCGTACGCATCCAATGCCTCGTAGTGGTCGGCCGAGGCCTGGACGCCCTGAATGAATTCGGCCAAGGTCTTGTGGGTGTTGACGATAATCTCGGACTCGTTGCGCATTTGCGGTTGAAAGACGGCCTCGAATTGCTCCATTGAAGCTGGGATAGGTACGGACTGCTCAGCGGCCGGACTGATCGAGATAGGTCGGTGCTGCGAGAATAGGGTAGAGAGGACGAGGTCTGCACAGTCAGCATGTATGCTTTCGTCAGGGCGTTTTTGGAGGCGTACGGTGCTCCATCAGGTGATCTGTTGGCTTCACGTATGGAATATTGCGCGCGGCCGCTGGCGCCGACACACTGGAAGCCTTGACCTTGCTGCTTCGCCTCGACTTCTTCTCCGACGCCTTCATTTCTTCCGCAGCATTCTCAGTCGGACGCTTCGAGTTGTCCGGAGGCGTGGAAGGCTTCGACGATGAGAGGCGCCGTTGGTGGCTTGGTCGGAAAGGCTGTTGCGCGGTGCTGATCGCAGCGCGACTGACGGCGCAGGACGGTGCGGCTGTTATCGCGCTGGTCGAGCGGAAGGCTCTCCCAAGCGCAGGAGAGAACATGGCCAGCGGTGGACGGGTGCTTGTGGTGGTGTTGGTGGTTGACTGGTTGGCTGCGGCTCAATCTGCTGCAGGCGTCACGCTTTGCGCTAACGAACCCGGCCCGAGCTTTCCACGAGGCGGGCGACTTCGGGAGAGCACTCGACACCAACAACGCTACTGCCCAAGGACAACAGCACACAGGAGACCACAATCTCATGTCTGCATGCATATTTTGCCACCCAGCCATTACCATAGTCCAGCCTTCAAGCATTGTGCGATGTTGCGCAGCAGTCGACCCCACATTATCATTGTCCACACGCTGCATGGATTCATGTTGGTCTATCTTGACATTCAAACGTGTTTTCTACGTACAATATGGCGTACAAGTTGCACAATATCCCACCCGCTATGCCAGTCATGAAGGCCCAGGTGGCCACGCGCTAAAAGTGGAGAACGTATCCTTTGGAGCCATGGCTTATTGTCCGTTTGCAGGCATGTACATCCTCCGTGGACCACTAAGCTTCCTCAGTGGTAGTTCCAACGGTGCTGGTTCGGCTACTGCCCGCCTGTCCTGATAGCTCTGACCAACAGACATGTCGTCAAGATCGTCTAATACAACGAGAAGATAAATTACGCAGTCAGGATACTGGGGTATAATGTTGGAAGAAGACGCCGGTGTCGCTTGTTGAGGCTTGTAGACGCTACTGAAAGGTAGCAGCGCAGGTAGCCAATTTGCGATGCGTGTATAGGGGGGGGGGGGGTGGTTTGGGCGGTGACCTCGCGCGGCACGTAGATGCTGTTACGGTGAGAGCTACTCCACCGCAGCGAGGTCGCCGGTCAACGGAGGTAATCATTTCGCCGAATCAGAGTATTAGTGCATTCAGGTTGCGCTGGACGATCATGTCCTGAACCGAAGCCATTGTCTTTTTCAGCAAATCCGTGTCTGTCGCGTTGGTGTAGTGGACGTAAACCTCCTTCTTCGGCTGTCGTACGAGGTTGCGGAATTTGTTGGCAAAGAACTCTTGTCCAGCTTCGATATCGTTCGGTCCTCCTGTGTAGTCTGGGAAGACCTTGTTGATTGGGCTCATGCCACCTGCGACCTTCTCGCGGAACAGGTCAATTTTGTTGAGGAACAGGATGAGAGCCGACTTCTCAAAGTACTTGGAATTCGAGATCGACTCGAACAGCATCAGAGCCTCGTGCATTTGGTTCTGTGACAGAGTTAGCAAAGAAACGATACCGGTCCACGTTCAGGCTTACCCCATTCCTGTCTTCCACTAGAACATGGTCGTAACCGCTGATGGCTACTAGAAACAGCACGACTTGAACATTGTCGAAGACATGTATCCACTTCTTTCGCTCTGACCGTTGACCACCAACATCCACCATCTTGTATGTGAGGTTGCCCAGCTCGAATATTGTCTCGGAGATACCGGTTGTCCGCAGTCGAGTGCGCAGGATGTCTTGGTCTGTGGGAAGGAAGTCTTTCATGAAGAGGCGGTCGATATCTTGGAAAAAGCTGATGTCTTGGTCAACGACTGGTCGACAATGCCCTTCCTTGTCAACTTACTAGCTCAGATTGTCATGCAGTGCGTACTGGTTGCCCTTCAGAATGGTCAATTGCACGCCCTTGTCGGCCCACAGGGCATTGAATGCATGAAGGAAGTCTTCGGGCATGGGTTCTTCGGTGCCAATGTCTGGTGCAGAGTTGACCATCTCCGAGTAGCGCTGTAGACGTCCAGGTCAGTTCACTTGAGCCGTGAGGTCCGTGAGCAGCCGGGAGGCGCATGCCAACTTACAATGCATTCCTCGTCCTCGAAATCGGTGTCGTCCTCCTGCATTGCCGCGTAGATGGTCTGGAACGCCGACACCAGGTTGTTGAAGATGGTGGCGCGCCATGTCTGGCGCTCATGCTTTCCAAATCCACCTGCATTTATAATGCGCATCTGCTTCAGCACTGTAGACTTCCCACTCTCACCAGCACCTGTGTCGTGGCTCAGTAAATCTTGCTTGCGCCCTCAGCTGTCTTGCATCATACCGAGCAGCAGGAGCTTCACTTCTCGCTCCGCCTTCTTCCTGTCCAAGCGGAGGTTCTTCTCAATGTCCTCATTCTTCTTGGACTTGGGGTCGACAGGTTTTCTTCCAAAACACATTATTGCAGGTGCCATGTAACGCACTCAATAGAAGTCGGAGGGCAGCAGGGTGGCCGGAGAGCGGTCGCGGTCCACTAATAATGGGCTGCACGCATGCAGTAGTGTTAAGGCTTGGTGACGAGGGCCCGTAGATCTAGGGTCTAACGTGCAATTGCGCCAGCACCGGGCAGTGCTGGACGCTGGAGGCAAGCGGAGCGCGAGCGCTGGACGGAGTGCCTGCGATTGGCGGTGGTGGTGCAGCTAGAGCCTAGGCTTTGGGACAATGAATGCGGGGGGGACAGCAGAGGACGGGCGAAGGAAGAGGCACAGCAGATAGCGAACAAGCGAGCGTGCAAGCAGGCGACAGTAATGCAAAAGGGCTCCGACCCTTGAGGTGGAGAAGACTCCGGGCGGGTCGTCTAGAGAAGAGTTGCTTGCAAAAGCTGCGAATGCGTCAAGGCGCCATCCGAGGATATCCCTGACGTGCAGCAGGCAAGCCTGGGGGAAGGCCAGCCGCATGGTGCCAGCGTGAAGGCACCTTGCCAGGCTAGTGTCGCGAACCTTGCAGGCGGTCCGCAACTGTGCTCACAAATGCAACGGCAGATGATTAAAATGTCTCTGGCGCGCCCACGCAGCACGCACTGTTCTGGACACGATCTGCAGCCGCCCATGCCCAACGCAGCGCGAAAAACGTGATTGTCGCCGTCAAACCCACGAGGAGACACGGCAGCCCAAAGGAACGCTCGGAATCGGCAGCACCTTCCATCGGGCCAGGGAGCATTAGCCCGTGCTGCTCTGGTGTTGTCATTCGCTGTCGCTGCACGTAGTCCCGGTCTACATGCTTCTTCTGCAAAGCGTGCAGGAACCGGTGCTGAGGTTTTGGATTTGCAGTGCTTGCCTACGAGCCGCTTTCGCCGCTTGCCCCTGCCATCCGTCCCCTGGCCGTCGTGCGGTTTCATGGCCAGGTCGTGCAACTTTGCAGCAAAACGGAGATTGCTCACAAGTCGCTCTCAGCAGTGCAAGCCCGCACAGAACGCCCTGTCTCCACCTCTCAACACGCGATCGGTCCGTACCTACGTGCAATTCAGATCGCGAACTCCAGATCAAAAGGACGAGCGTCTGCGCGACGATCTTGCACTGCATAGCCTTTTGCGTTGAAAGCCCGGTTTCAGAATGGACCCACTCTTGCAAAGGCTCTTCCCGTTTCCAGCCACTGCTCCACTATCAGCTCGCCAACCACAGCAAGAGATGGTTAAATGGCTGCGGCTTCTACCGATCCGCGAGGGCTACCATGTTATTGCTTCTTCTGCACATGTGAGTGCTTGACAGCCACACTGACAGATGAGCGTCTGTCGTTACCGTACAGCTGGAAAACTACATTTTGACGAGTTCTCGTCAATCGGCCACATCACACCGAGGCACAAACTACTGCCGAAGGCATGGATGAAACCCCAGGCGATCTGGAGCTTCCGGCACACAGTACTACTCGCCAAACCACCTTCATCTTCGCAGACGATCCTGCCTAGAGCTTCTCGTGCATTCTGTACAAATCATCCGTCCTATATGCTCGGCCTCATTCTTAGTCCTCGGTGCTATTACACCCTTTGAGCGGATATGAAAACGTGGACGAAAGACGGCGAACCCCACTCCACCTACGCATTCTGTCCCGTATCCTCGGTCCTGGCAGACAGGTGGCGTCGATGTGCTCATTGCTCTTATAGCCCTTTCCCTTCTAGTCCCGGATGATGTCTCGATTCACAGGTCTCTGCTGATTGTAGATATATTTGCTTTTGCCATCTCTCGCGCGCTCGATACTGGAAGAGCTCCGCCAACGGCGATTCGACATATCGAGCGGCGCAGCTTGCTTACAAAGAAAGCTATAAGCGAGGTTACCTGGAGCGCAACTGACTCTGCCGTGAGCACGAGCCTGAGCATTTCGAGCATGGTGGAAAACGCATTGTACAGCGTGTAGCTGTAGCAAAGTACGCATTTCCCACCCTGTCTTTGCCTCATCGCCGCCCTCTGCGCACTTAGCATCTTAGTAGTCCCATGTGTTCAGCTTGTGTAGCAGTGTGTATGCCATTGCTTGGCCGCAAGGTTCGTCGTATGCATAGCCACAGCTTCCTTTCCGCTATCAGCTCTTCTGGACACATGCGTTAGTACATGTAAAGAGGATCTTCTTGGTGTTTTCTACATCTGTCTAGCAATCGTCGCATTTCTCAATCTGTCCGACTTATACTTGCTTTGAACTTTTTGCAGAACATGTTCAACTTGTCTCTTTCAGTCGTCCACCGTTGACGACCAAATCTGCTTTGTAAGTGGCAGGTGCAATCAGTAATGGCCCAGTCTCAATTGAGCCTCCAACGTAATAGAGCTTTCCAACGCAAACAAGACCGCAGACACACTGGACTAGTTTATACCAATCTCCACACGCGTATCAGTGAGCTGGTTTGCTACGAGCGCACTCGCAAGCCTGCATCCAGGTTCTGGGAGCCTTCGCTGCGAAATCTGGAGATCCTCAAGCTCACTTCACCATCACCGTGTTTTAAGAGTCACAACCAGTTCGAGCATGTTCTTCATAGTTCCACTGGCCAGCGGCACCATCGCTGTGGTTGTTGGCCTGTGACTGCCTATTTGGATGCCAAGGGCTGGCTCTCACCTACAACAGTACCTGCACACGAGACGCTCACCACACTCTTTCGCCCTAAACTTGACTTTGTACCTAAAATTACCCCGAAGTAAATACTGCGCAGCCACTTAACATCTCGACTATCACCGGTAAGTCTTGCCGCTCATACCGAGCAAAGACTGTCCACTTAGACCCGTCCCGCTGCTGTGCCACACCCGCAGACTATCTGCTGACAAAAAGTCAGCCAGAGCTTGCAGCAATGACGCCGCTGGCTATGGCTTCACCGGCCTACGAAGGCCCGAAGGCGCTGGGCTTCTCCAAATATGCCAATCCGGTTCAGAGAGACGCTCAGCTTGCAGCTGCCTCATCAGCTCCCGCTTCTGCGCCTTCCACTTCAGACACTACCATCGCAACCAAGGAGCAGATTGCCGCTTTGGACTATACACATGAATTGACGACGCCAGCTGCAGAGCTCGCCGTAGAGCAAGGTATTGCTTTGCAGAAGGAGGTGCAGGACCACACTGCACACCTTTCCCGAGCGATGTCCTGCGCTGTCACGAACACTCGCCGGCTGTTGAACCTTCTCCGCGGGTCCACTCCTAGCTCAGAGGAGGTTGATGCCCTTTGGCAGGAGCTTGAAAAGCTGTTCGAGGCCGCGAACAACGCTAAAGCTGCTCTGCCAGAGTTCATGGAGAAGCAGCGCGATAATATGAGTCTCTACCACTCCTCGATGATCAACGAAACAATTCGTGAGACTCAGGAAGAGCTGCAGTTTCAACACAAGAAAGTCCACACGCAGCACAGCCTCATCCTCGAGCAGCAGGACGCCTTTCACAACTACAAAGCGCAGACTGCCTCGAAGCTTAAGGAGCTGGAAGATCTGCATGAGCGTGTCTCGCGCCTTACGCTTGAGAAGGGCAACTTCCGAACCGAAGTGGACAAGTATAAGGCATTGTTGGAACGAGAAACCGCAAAGCAGGCAGAGGAGCTCACCACTGCTAATGCCGTACAGAAGGAGCTCGAGATGCTAATGTCTTCGCAGAAACAGCTGCAAGCCGAGAATGAGACTCTTCGGAAGAATATCGCTGACATGCTTGAGCAGCTCGAGGGTGCCGAGCAGAGAGTGACTGAACGCTTCGCCAAAGAGATAGCCGCCAGAGTTGAAGAGCTCCAGAAGGAGTCCGCCAAGACAGCCGCCCTCAACGCAATGATCAACACGTTGAAGAGTGGAGAGAGTGCTGCGAAGAAGGAGCTCAATAAAGTCAATACAGAATATCGTCTCCTCAGCGCCAAATACAGCAATCAGTCTTCAGAGCATGCGGCAGCTTTCACGGTACGTGAATTTTCTAGCTCTGTGGGTGCTACACTGACAGTGTTGAACAGAAGAACAAAGAACAAACCCAGAAGATCGAGGCGCTCACGGCCGACGTTCATCGTCTCCAGAAGCAGAATGCTGACCTACAGTCCGAAATGGAAGACGCTGCCGAACTCGCGAAGGCCAAAGCAGAGCTGTCAAAGGCTAAGGAAGTTATGTCTAATCATGTGGATAGCTTGGCTTTGCAAGTCACAGCGGCAGGCGATGACAAAAAGGTCCTCCAGCAAGAGCTGCAGAAGCTCAAGCTCGAGCTTGCCAAAAAGGATGCCACTCCCGCCGTCAGCAACGACAAAGCGATCATCGAAAAGGTCAGGACTCTTGAAGTAAAGAACAACAGCCTTGAGGCCTCTCTGCAAGAGTGGACTGAGCTGGCAAAGGTAAAGTTCTTCAGTGTTTGGCCCAACCACATCGTACACTACTGACTACTTGTAGCGTTCTTACAAGGAGTACAAGGACATGCTGCCCAAGTGCAAGGAGGCCGAGAAGTACCAAAAAGACGTCCAAGAGAAGCAGCTACAGATCGATGACCTTCAGAAGCAGCTTGCTTCAGCCAAAGCCACACCATCTAATGGTGTAAGCGCCGCCACTGTTAGTGACACTGCCTATTGGAAACAAAAGTACGAAACACTTCTGTCGAGCCTCTGATCACCTCTTCAAGGTCGCAGTCCACCATGTTCGTTCTGAAAGCCCAGTGACAAGAACGAGACAGGTTTCCCATGCAAGCGTAGATAGGACTGGCCATACATGAAGGCAGCTGGTGATCAAGTGTCTTCGAGGGGAGGGCGGAATGGAGATGAGCTATAGACTACATGTCAACCAAATGGACATAGTCTTGAAACTTTGGAGAGCAGGTGACCCACAGAAAGCTCACATAAAATGCTAGTCAAAGATACGATATCTTTGCACATGACTTCTTTAGTCGTGACATTGCCAGGGACCTAAGCTGTTTATTTCACCATCTCTAAGCCCAAAGAAAACTTCTGGATCACATCTACTGTCGCGCATTATTTGATAGTTCTTACCAACTCTCTCAAGTCACCGCCCTCAACCCACTTCTCCTCACCACCCCCACCCACCCCCAAGCCTCCTCCAGACCCTCCACCTCCAACACCCCAGCCTTCCCCGACCTCCCCGACAACGCGCGCAGGCTGCCCACCCACTACCGAACCCGATGCAATGACCATGTTCGTCGGTACTACAGTGTTGGGCAGGATCTTAACGTTCTCCTTGATGATAGCGAAAGGCTGAATCGTCACATTAGCCCCAATATGGACATGTGACGAGATGGAGATAGCCGAGATGGTGCAATTGGGACCTTTTATCGTCAGCTGGCCTTAATCTAAATAAACCGCGCCTCCACCCTAATTGAGAGCGCAAGACAAAGGAAAGCACATGGACTACGTACCCACAAACACATTGTCCCCAATCTTAATTGGATAGTAATGAATCTCGCCCCTGCTCAGCCGCGCAGGAGGTTTGATTACGCTCCCCGTGGAGATCACAGTGCACCGCCCAATGATGATGCTGGTTGATACCGCGTCTTTCCCGGACGACGTTGCTGAGGAACGTGTAGGTCGTAGATCGCCCCGTAGCTGCACGTCGGCCATTATTACGGTGCGCCCGCCGAGTGTGATGTTTGCAGTACCGGTTATAGCCGCGCGGCGCGAGACTTTGTTGCCGGAGTCCTATAGCGGGGGTCAGGTGTGTTGAGGAGAGGCTTGGTGGTGAGGGAAAAGGTGGTCGGGGAAGCGTAACTTGTAAAAGGGGGATGACAGGGCCGTTGAAGGTGGGCGGTGGAACAGCACTGGAAATATTGAGTAGAATGACGCAAAAGTCGACAAATACGATCATTGCCAAAGTATACATAAGGAGAGTTGATCACTCACCGTCTCGATATACTCGCCCTTCGGCGCTGCCTTTTTGGCAGCTGGTCTTGACATGTTGCGTAGAAATTTTGTGTCTATGTGTCAGTGTTTTTCTCCTTTGAAACGTAAGTATTCAGATGTCTTCGCGCTTCAGCCCTGTCGAGTGTAGGAGTAATGGCGAAATGAAAGTCGAGACGCGACCAATCAACGCGTGAGCACGTGCGCACTCTTGACAGTTGGTGGTGCTGCGCATTTGATCACACTACGGGCTCATACATGAACTTGTAATTCGTTTGCAGACATGGCTGCCGTATGCAATACTCATTTTCTAGGAGTCCTTGTGTTCAGCCTGTCCGTATTGACGACTTGTCCATGTTTCAATGAGCAAGGATTACAAGACCTGTATGTTCCGACAAACAAGCTGAGTATGTAACGATTTTTTTTGTTTAGCAGCAATAGTAACTGTTGAGTCAATAACTATAAAAACAATAGTTTTCGTGTTATGGAAGGTTGCATGGGTTGAGGGGCAGCGCGGGGCAGCAACTCCATCATTATCTCGGACTCAAAATTCCTAGCAACCACACCGCGGCCGCAGCCACAGCCTGAATACGAACGCTTACGATACTCTTGCGCCTTCCGCCAAACATTGCGCACTGCAGCAGGATAAAACGTCTCCTAGGCCACAATGACAGAGCCCGCCCCTGTCCCCGCCATCTCTCCTCCGCCAAACCCGCCTACAGATCGCCCGCTCCACACACTCCCACCACCGTTCTCGCAAGATGCGCTCACCCCCATCACCCAGGGCGCCGAAGCTATCGTCTACAAAACCACCTTCCTCACACCGTCAACACCCGCCGTTGTGAAGTACCGCCCACCGAAGCCGTACCGACATCCTACCCTCGATAAGCGCCTGACAAAGTCGCGTCTCCTCGCTGAGGCCAGGAGTCTGGTGCGCGTGAAGCGCGAGGGTGTTAACGTGCCTGGAGTGCTGGCTTGCGACGCCGATGCAGGGTGGATGGTGCTGGAATATGTGGATGGGCGGACGATACGGAGGGTGCTGGATTCGTGGGCAGAGGAGGTCAAGGAGCAGGAGAAGCACGTGTTTACAGATGGCGGCGATGCGGGACAACTGGCGCAAGTTGGAGGGAGTGGGAATGATGAGATTATGGACTTGATGGGGAGAGTTGGGCGAGAAGTGGGCAAGCTGCATGAGCTGGGTGTCTGTCACGGTGACCTGACGACGAGCAATCTGATGTTGAGAATACCAGAGGCGCAGAAGAGCGAGGGGGTAAGGCAGACAGGAAAGTTGACAACGAGTGCCATGCGTGAGGCGGCGATGAACGGAGAAGATCCTCCATTGCATGTACCTCAAGCAGAGGCCTCAGCTTCAGCACACCAGTTGCTGGCTGGTGACATTTACCTGATCGACTTCGGCCTGACGTCTTCGACGATCCAAGACGAAGACCGTGCAGTCGACCTGTACGTTCTCGAGCGTGCATTCTCGGCGACACATCCTGCCGCTGAGCATCTATTCCATGAAGTACTGGAGGCGTACGGCAAGAGCTACAAAGGCGCTAAGAGCGTGCTGAAGAGGCTGGAAGGTGTGAGGTTGAGGGGTCGCAAGAGGAGCATGTTGGGATAGGACGGTCGAACACCTACAATATCCACCTCTTATTGCCAGACGCCTAACAGCCAACCCTAAGAAACAGCTATGATTGCAGGTGCCACTGACATCACGCAGTGTTCGGTCGTCTCGGACTCGTCTGCGAGATAGCTATTGTTCTTCAGATACTTACTTTCACCTCTCCCAACCATCATCAGCCAGACGAAGAACAATGGCAGCATCACCTAAGGCAGAAATGTCAGACAACAATAATAGGCTGTGACAATGGTAAGCAAGGCTGATGGCAGGCTTCCAAGTCCATTTAAGCTGCGACATCCTCCGTCCATTAGCCAAACAACTTACTGCATCTACGTACCGGCATACATACACCGATCTCCTATCAATCGAATACAGCGTATCTGGCCTATCGATTCTCGACTCTGATTCACAAGCACACGCAATGGCTGAGCTCGCAAGGTCCACACCTGCCCTTCTGGCTGTTCTCCCCTCACAAGCACCTGCAACCAGCAACCAAACTGCTACATCTAGAAGAGATACCTTCGAGCTCCTCTCATCTTTTCAGAATATCAAAGAAGCGCTAGAACATTACAGAGAGGCCGTCTCCGCAACGACTTTCAACCCCTCAATAGTCTTAAAGCCAACCACGAACGAATCGACAGCTTCGGCAGCATCGCAGGCTGCGCACGACGACCCTGTGAGGGAGTGGGTTGGTGTCACCGCGTTGAGCAAGGTCGGCCTGTCGGGGCAGCCACCTGCCATGGCAGATGGGAGCATTCGCGGTCCACAGTGTGTTGTTATGTGAGGGTTGGGAGAGGGGTGGCCGCTCGCGTAGCATGGAGCAGAGAGGAATTGTACGTGTCAAGCTCCACGAAATGAGTTTCTTTACTAAGTCCCAGAAGCAAATTGGACGAAAAGAGTATATTCACATCGTATCAATCGTAATCGTCACGTCGGCCATGCATGACATACAGTCTTACGCCTCCCCACACATCACACAATGTTCATCTCGAGCAATTCACTCCCGCATATTTCCCACCACTCTTTCACAACACCAACACTTGACCCCTCACGACCCTCACCACTGTCTTCCTCCACAAGCCCTACCCATCTGTTACCCACAATCGAACCACCCTGCCAAGCTAAGTTCCATGACGAATATAACACCACCAACAACCTCAACTCTCTCATCACTGCTCTCCTTAATCGGTATCGCAGCGGATCAGTATGTGACGCATCAACTACGCGTCATCGACCTCTCCAGCATCTGGCTCTTCTGTGAGCGCGTCGCCCGCAACATCGCCGGTAGACACCATGCCTTTGAATTATTCAGCGCTTGTTCTTATGACTCAGTTTTGTCCCGTTCACCAGCCTTCTCCTGTGGGTCATTGTGCGTTCAGTTACGAGGAGCAGTAAGCCTATGGAGTGTCTATGTTGTCGCCAGCAGCCCCGAAGTTGAATCCGGGGACACGAAGCTTCGTGCCTGGTCTTTTTTCTGTGCACGGTGCTTGAGGTGGATGTTTGCAAGAAGAGGGTGGTGTATCTCTTTATTAGCGGAGAGTAGCCAAGAACTGCGCGCTGGGATTAAGAAAGAAAATCGACCACATGAGGTATCAGCTTGATGAGACGTGAAGCTTGACAATTAAACTGATCTCGAACAATTTGTGACCTCCAGCTATACAATTCTCTTAACACTGCATTCATTCACCGACACCACAAAGTGTGCATCTAGTAACCACAACGAAGCTGGAAAAAGCAATCCAACGGGGGTTGGTGGTGCTAAGGCCTTCCTTACCGGGTAATTAACGTCACTCCCCGGATCCGGCATGCACTGCCTCCCACGTCCGCGACAACGGCAATTCCACAGCAAAAGCTCCTGCCAGGTCCTCCCATCTCTAAGCAAAAATCTTCAACGGAATTGAGGCTTCGCGAGTGTTGGTGAGCTTCCAGCCCAGCCCGAAGGTCCGAAAAGGGAAGCAGTAGCCTCCACTTCCGCATCGGGAAATTCCCGTCAACGCGGGGAACGGGCGCGACCCCTCACGCGTTGCTCGGATGCGCTCCGTTGGGTGCGCGAAGGAGCTAGGTTGGGTCGCGAGATGGGGTGAGAGGGGGAATTGAAAGGGAGGTTAATCCCTCGTTCCTGTGATCCATTGACATTGCGAGCTGCGATTTCGACCGTTGTACCCAATTGGACTGGACTAGAGTAAGGAAGCCGGAGCGCTCTCTACACAACCACCACCATGTCGTGTGAGTCCTCTCCTGTTCCCATGACGGACAGACTCGATGAGTGCGAGAAAAGCTCACAACCGCAGCAAAACACTTTATTCATGACCCCACGCACCTCGTCACCACCGCGCTCCTCAGCATCCCCCACACCAACCCGGCCGTGCAATGCGACATTGCCAACAAAATCATCTACACCAAAAACGCCCGTGCCCAAGTCTCCGTCGTCTCGGGCGGCGGCTCCGGCCACGAGCCGAGCTTTGCCTCGTTTGTTGGCCCGGGTCTGCTGTCCGGCGCAGTCGCAGGCACGATCTTTGCATCACCCAGCGCAGAACAAGTGCGCAGATGCATCTTGCATCGCGTGAGCAAGGAGAAAGGCGTTCTAGTTGTGGTGATGAACTACACAGGGGATGTGTTGAATTTCGGAATGGCTGTGGAGAAGGCGCGGGCGGCGGGGATTGAAGTCGATATGGTGGTTGTTGGGGATGATGCGGGTGTGGGGCGTCAGAGAGGTGGGAAGGTGGGGCGCAGGGGAATCGCGGGTACGGTGTTAGTGCATAAGGTTGCTGGGGCTTTAGCGGCGAGGGGGTGAGTTTGAGTGTGGTTGTGATGAGGATGCGAGTGTGCTAATGCGGTGTAGGGCGAGTTTGAAGGATGTCACAGGGGTCGCGCAGATTGTGGCTGATAATACCGTGTCGATTGGCTCGTCGCTGTCGCATGTCCATGTCCCTGGGCGTAGAGAGCCGGAGGAAGACGAATTGAAGGAGGGTGAGGTTGAAATTGGAATGGGTATTCATAACGAGGCTGGTTCGGAGCGAAAATCCACCGATCTACCGGGGTTGGTGAAGACGATGTTGGAGCACTGCTTGAATACTGCGGACCAGGACCGCAACTTCTCAAGCATAAGCGAGAAAGATGAAGTCGTCCTACTTGTCAACAATCTTGGAGGCGTAAGTCCGTTAGAACTGGGCGGCATTACCAATGAAGTGGTCGAGCAGCTGGACGGAACCTTCAAGATCAAGCCTGTCCGCATACTTTCCGGCACATTCATGACGAGTTTGAATGGTCTCGGTTTCAGCATCACCTTACTGAAGGTGGTTGACCTGCAGCTTGGCGGTGGTCCTTCGCTGTTGGAACTTCTCGATGCACCGGCCGAGGCGAGTGGCTGGTCTGCAGCAATCAGCAGCAGCACGTGGCAGAAGCGCGGACAGGCAGCAGCGGAGGAAAAGCAGACGGAAGCTGAGGAGATCCAGCCGAGCACTCTAAGGGGTACGTTGGAAGTGCAGATTCTGAGTTAGTCGGTACTAATGATTTATTAGTTGACCCTACACAAGCGGCGTCAGCCTTGAAGACGGCATTGGAACGACTCATTTCAGTCGAGCCTGACGTCACAAAATACGATACAATAGTTGGCGACGGAGATTGCGGCATTGGATTGAAGCGTGGCGCAGAATGTAAGTCACCCATCACGTGAAATGTTGCCTAGACTGACAACTTCCAGCAATTCTCAAGATGCTAGAAACGGCAAAGAGCACCGACGACGTGCTGATCCTCCTCAACAATATCATTCAGGTCGTTGAGGTGTCCATGGATGGAACATCCGGTGCCATCTATGCTATTTTCCTGAACGCGCTCGCCCATGGATTACGACAAAATGCAACGTCTTCACCAGGGCCAGTCACACCCGAAATCTGGGCAAAAGCATTAGACTCGTCGCTCAAGGCGCTCGGTAAGTACACGCCGGCTCAGCCTGGAGACCGAACTTTGATGGACGCGCTGTACCCATTTGTTGAAACACTGTCGAAGACGGCAAGTATCGAGGAGGCTGCAGCAGCCGCGCAGAAGGGCGCACAAGGCACCAGGGGCATGAAGGCGAGCTTGGGCAGGACCGTATACGTTGGAGGCCAAGGGTTCCAGGAGGTTCCGGATCCCGGAGCTCATGGACTCGCTGAACTACTGCTGGGCCTGAGTGAGGGATTGAAGAAGTGAAAGTGGTGGGTATCGCTTGATTGATTCGGTCGGTGGTGCTCGCTGGCGGTGCGATCGATATGTAACTTTTAATGCATTCCAAACTCCAAGATCGTAATCGATGTCGTATCCCGAATCTGCCACCGCCGTGCTCCCAACGCGCTAAGATAATAGAACAAGAATGACGGAGTCGCCACGAAGGAACCTGCAACCGTTAGTAGCCAGCTCATGATTAGGGGAGGCTTGACGTACAGCTTCGAAATGAAACGGTCCTTGTTGACCTTCCTGCCCGGGGCGCCGTTCGCTAACCGCGGAGTCTCAGTCCACATCTCTTTGGCGTTCTCAAGGACCATGTTGCAGTGGCGATCGAAAGCCTTGACGCGAGCAAGGATCTTGCGGTTGTTTCGGCAGGAGATCAGGACTTGTGTGCGCGAGCGGACGGCGGTCTGGAGGATAGAGAGGGGGCCGGTGGTGAGCTCGTGCTCCTCGACTTGGGCGACTTCGTATTCGCTGCAGACTGTTTAGCTTTGTTTTTGCACGAGGTCGCGGGGTGAACGTACGTCAATTCTGACCTCGGCTTGGAGAGAAGCTCTCTGTGAGGTGTTAGCGCGTACAGACTGAGTGGGAGAACACTGTGCGTACTGGATCTTTGCGTCGGCCATCCTGGTTGGTACTGAGGTCGGGCGAAGTGGTGCGATGTGTATGCGACAAAGGAGTCTTGGGAGGTGTTAGCTGTTGCTGCAGCAGCTGGTGGTGGTGGAGAGCAGTCGTGGGCCGGTCGCAGAGGTGTCGCGGGTGCCTGAAGGCTAGCTCACGTGACGCACAGACGGCTGGAGAGGGACTGACCAGCTGTGAGGGAGGATGATGCCACGGCAACGCGCTTGGATGGAGTCGTTTCGGCGGTTGTAGGCGTCAGACAAGAAGTTGAAGTCAACTAGCTCGGACGCAAAGACGAAGGCGGAGCCTTAGTCAGCGCGTCCAACCAATCAACGCGTCGCACTTGCCCGCGCATATGCATCTGTTTGAGAACCCACGACGGCGTCATTGCGACGCTCGCACGCTCTTGGTCGCTGTTTCGACGCGTGTGGTTGTCTGTGGGAGCTTCTCCAACCCAGCAAAAAACCTCAAAGCCCCCGCAGCGACTGTTTCGAACATTGTTACTACAGCGCGGTGAGCTTTCTTCGCGTTACGCGGTTCACGTCGCGCGCTTGAGCAATGGTCCAACCTCGCTCGCGTGTCTCTTAGTGTGGATACCGATCTCCTTCATAACGCGCCCTCGATCCTCGCCTTCTCCACAGCACGGCCAGCCCTCCTCCGGCCAACTCCCAGGCAGCCATGTCGACTCCATCTGCCATGGCCGTCGGGAACGGTTCGGTGCAGCAGATGTCGGCGTCGCCTGCTGCCCTCGACGACGACAGCACGGGCGGCATACCGCGCCGTCCTATGCGAGGCAAGCATGTCCAGCACTGACGACCGCTCCTGTCTAACCTGAACGATCTCACAGTGAAGATACTCTACACCTTCGACGACCAGAACAAGTCCAACTGCCTGGCACGTCTGCCCAACGCCCTCAGCATCCCTGTCGTATCTCTCGACGAAGACACCCAGGTTGGTGTCATCGAGCTGAAGACATGCATCCAGGCCATCGTCGTTGCGAGGTATGCCTTGTGAAGACTCGCCGGCGCCTCGCAGACCAATGCTTACCGTCACAGCCCCGAGCTCACGGCCAAACTGGGCCACGACTACACCGTCTACGCATACGATTTTTCCGAGTACGAAACACCGCTTGTCGGCCAAGGAATGCTTTCGTGGATCCTCGCCTCCGCCTCGGTCACCCCCAATGCCCCCGCCGAAGATTCGCAAACCATGGTCACCGGCCGCGTGTGCAAGAACATCCTGGGCCTTTTCTCAAATGGTATCAAAGAGACGCTGGAGGTGAAACTCAAGCTTGTGCCTGTGCCCACGTCCATGCAAAAAGAGTATGTGGAGAACATGGAGCGCTATCACAGCCTGAGTCAGATCATGCCCGAAGGCTTCGATTATACCGCATGGTCCGACTTCCTCAAGGAGAATCCCACCCTCGGTCAGCTGGCCCAGCCAACGCCAAACAGCCCCTCGTATCATTTACACCGTTCGTCTACAGGTGGCTACGAGCCATTCCACCAGATGCTCACCCGCCACAGCCCGTCGCAGGAGCCTGTTAGAAACGACTCTTTCTACAAGCAATCAAATGCATCCTTCATGTCGCAGCCCTCACGAGCTTCCAGCCCTGCGCGCAGTGTCGCCTCTTTCCGCCACGTTCCCTACAATCCCGAACCGCGCCCTAATTCGCGAGCATCTGTTCGAAGCGAGATGTCAACACATTCGCAGCAGTGTCCAGCTGAACCACAATACATCATCGAATTCCAAGAGGACGGGCCACCGAAGAAAAGAGCACGCATCACCCAGGCAACCAGACCACGGAACACCCCCCTGACAGCTCGGAACGACTCTTTGCACAAGACCGCCGCCACGGCCTCGTCCGTCTGGCTCCACAGGCCAATCGCTACAAATGCAGCTGCCAGCTTCGCCGATGCTGAAATGCAACCTCGAGCTCCAACTCCACGACCGGGTAACAGGGCCTTTGGCGCACGGCCGCCTCAACGTATGCCAGCTCCAAGCGCTTTGCGCCACGGATCTATGGATGCCGGACGACCCTATGTGTCACCATACAACGCAGGCACCTTCTCTGATGCTGCTGTAGACTCAGGCGATGATGAAAGAGACGCAAGCCCTGACGAAACACCCCGAGACATACCATCTTCGCCACCCGTGGTTGGCCAACCGGCCTCTCCCACGCCCTCGAGCCCGACTTTGCCGACCTTTCCCCAACTGACGGATTCGGGCTTTGTCAGTGACGTGACCTTTGGTAGAGAAGAAGATAGTTATGTTGCTGGCGCTACCGTACCGGATGGCAGTGATCTGGTAACGAGGAACTCAGCACGGGATGCCGCGAGAGACGCAACAAAACGTCGCAAGCAGCTGGCGCGCATGGAAGTCACTCCATACGATCAATCGCATAAGCCATGGCAAGAGGTCAACCCTGGACCCACAGAGCGCTTGCCACAAACCTACATTCCGCCACCAAGGTCGTTCACGCGTGATCCCTACAAGCAGGTTGCACAGAGCATCGAAACCGACACCTGTAACCAGAAGCTCGTTCGCGCTGATCCTTCTAGAGATGAAAACCCAGGTCTATCCCGATCTCAAACATCACATGAAGGATCGAACGCTGCTGCTCCGGCTAAGAGGCCGCGACAGCCGCCCACGGACTCCTTCCCATTCCCTCCCCTTGACCAGTCACAGACAGCACCTGGGAATGCTGGTTCGCCGGACTCTATATTTTCGCAATGCTCACCCGAAAGTGAGGCTGGAGAGAAGATCTACAGTCGTGAAGCTACACCGAATGGCCCCCCCAAACGACCGAAGGCATCGAAATCGAGAGGCCTTCCCAGATCTCATACCTGGTCCGGCACAGGAGAGCCCATGTCAGATGCCCCCACACCATCTGAGTCTGGAGCGATTGAGAAGGCAGTTTCACGCAGTGGATCACACGCGAAGCGGAAGAAGTACATCAAGGAGAAGCTCAAGAGCGCACTTGCTAGTGGGGATATGCCTGATCATTGTCACAATTGTGGTGAGATCGAGACACCGACCTGGAGGAGGCCGTACACACGCGTTGAATATGGCACACCCGAAGGCATCGTACTATCCCCCGCCGGCATTGTGGCTTATGAAATCATCGAGGCCGACCCGGAAAAGGGCGAAGACCCAATGTATCGCATTTACAGGAACAAAATTACAAAAGAGGAGAAGGACGCTAACATCTACGAGACAATGAATCTGTGCAATCCATGTGGGTTGTTTCTTGTCAAAAAGGGGAGGTCACGCCCACAAAGCTATTGGGACAAATCTGGGGAGGCAAAAGCGTCACCGAAGCGGAGACGCATACCAAGTACGCGTAGCAAATCTCAGTCTCAGAACGAGGACATCGCGTCGGACACCGCCGTGCCACACTCAGATGCTATGGTGTCGGACAAACAGCAGGCCCCCAATGAATTGCAAGAGAGCCGTTCCGACAGAGTTATGCCCCCGCCATCCACTAGACCACGAGCTTCAAGCACTTCGACCAAGGACTGTGCCACAAATCATGAAGAGCTGCGCGTCAGCGCCAGCGCCGAAGCTGAGGCTGCACTAGAGAGAGCAATCCAGTCTAGTCCGGCTGGTTTCCGGAGAAGCAAAGACTCTTCAGTGGACGTCGATCCTGATCTGACTCCCAAACCTACTCGCCGACTGCTTTTCCCATCTCCACGCAAGAGTGGTGAGGTTAAAACACTCGACTTTAAGCAAGAGAGCGCCGACAAACCGATCCCGCAAATAGTCCTGAAGGGAGAAGCAGCACCTGAAAACCCTCGATGCGAGCGGTGCAGAAGAGTCAAGAAACTGTGCGATCGTCAGCATCCATGCGGACGTTGCGTAGCGTCGGGACATGAATGCATTCCTGCAAAGATGCGCACGAACGTCTATACGCGCAACCCAGGCCGAGATGCTCCTGCGCCTGCGCCGTCAAATGCGCCAGATGCGCCGGGGAACTTCAACGAACAGGCTGTAGGTACAGTGTTCAACGTAGCTGCCTCACCTATCTCAACCGCACAACCTGATGAGTCTGTTTTATCAGTCGTCGATGAAGGAGAAGTCGATAAGGAGAACTGCCCTCCAGCAGCGCCGGGCAAAGCGCACGACGATCTATCGTACTTGTTTGACACTGCAGGCCCACCAAAGACGACCCCCAAGAAAACGACACCGAGGAAAGACGATATACTCTCGGAGCTTCTCAAAACGCCCACGCCAGGCTCTCGTCGCCGCTTACCGTTAACCCCAAGACGGAGCGCCGATGAGGCTGATCCAGCGATGACACCATCACGAAGCATTTTTACGCCGCGAACCATGCGCCCTGCTTCTGCGGCGCCGGACACTCCCTTCACTCGACAGCTCAACGCGATGTTGTCTGATGCCAATAACTCGTCCCCTTCACAAGTCTTTGACTTCTCTGCCTTCCCTGTTTTTGACACACCGGCTCGCGCAAGCGGGGCGCAATTCTCGGATCTTTTCAATGATGACTTTCTGTCCAGTGACATGCCTGCATCAAGTTCGCCGGCTAGAGCTGGCATGTTAGGTCTTGGTTTTGATCTGTACGAGGATCCCAACACATCATCTGTTGGACTATGGACCGACCAAGATATGTTCAGCAGTGATGCCGTCATGCTTGATGTTGACAACGACACCAAGGGTAGCTCAGACACAACCGACGGCACTGGTGCGACCGCCCTGCTAAAGATGACGGTTGGCGGCGTTACCGTCGACTTTGCTTCGATGATCGAGGAGGTTGTTGGTAACAACGATGAAAATGCGGATACTGTCGAAGCGGAAGAGGCAACTTCTGCGACGGTTGAGACACCACCTTGTCCCGAGATGTCGAAGACGCAATCAATTACGAAGGCCAGTGAAGCGCAGACAAGCCCTGAGGCGACGAGCCAAGGCCTGGCACAGACACCTGATGCTCCTGAAGAAAACTGAACATGACGATACGATCTGACGGCACGTTGCCGATTTCTGCTTTTGGGATTTTGAAAGGCGTTATACAGCGATCAGCATTTGCATGACACAGCTTGTTCCCTGAACGTCGATCAACGATGACGATTTGAAGATATACCAACGACATTGCGCAAAGCAGTCGAATAGATAGACCCTGTAGTATTACCAAGCCACCCTTATGGAGGCTCATATCAATGAATCAAGACATTCACAACCTACACTGTACAGCCGGTTGCGCCGCCCTTGTGGCATTGCGCGAGATATCGATGAACCTCTTTCCGACAACGTCGAGTTTCACGAAGCAACTACGTGGCCAGCTCGTCTCAAGATCCTCTGCGTGTTTGGTCTTTGTGAAGATCTGTTTCGACACGCTGGGCAAAAAGGGATGAGAGGAGGTCCCAACTCGCGATCCTCGAAATAGAATGGGTCGCAAAGGATGATAAGCTCCGCCCCGTAAAGGCAGCTTGAGGATCCCGTCATGGCCACGGGCCTCGCTGCTGTCGCGGCGCCCTGCACCGCCCAAACGGATCCAGGAACGCGGTTCTAGAATAAAACACAATCTCCACCGACCGCTGCCCGAATGATGTCAGAGCGTCTTTGCGCATCGAGGCCCGTTGCGCGGCATGATTATGACAAGCACGAAACAGCGTAGCGCGACTGTAGCGCGATTGGTGCCGGGATGCTCAGTGATGGCTCCGCCGGTGCTTTTCCTGTTGCAGGGTAGGCGCCGTTCTGCGTCCCGCTGCTTGACACCTGCAGCTGGGACTTGAAACCCCTAACGTTGTCGTGCCTCTGCTTGCTCATACCCCCACCCAACCACGTACGCAGCTCCAAATCCCGACATTCGAAGTAGGTGGTCGTGCAGCGTTGTTCCTGGGTCGGCTCTCGCACCATCTCATTCGGCGTTATGCGCGACACAATTGATGTGATGGGAACCAGCAGCTCGGCCTTGGCCCGCGCCGCTTGCTCGAGAGCATCACGCCTCAATCTATCTACCTCATTTTCTCCGCCAATGTCTGGAATGCGTCGCAACGTCGTGACTCCACCCGCGGTAGGGCTGGCTGAACTATGCAGATCGTAGAGCTGCAAACGTTCTTCCGACGAAGGATGCGTGACCAGTTGACACCTGTAGCAGCTGTAGCGCAGCTGTCGCCGGAGCGGCGAGTCAACCACCACGGACAAGGCCGTACCGGGCCTTCATAGATTAATCGGCCCCATGCCGCGTGAGCGCCTTCCCTGACTGTTCCACAGACCAGAGCCCCATTCGGTTAGCCAGCCACGAGTTTCCCCAGGATCTCGGAGGGAGCACTCAGTTTGGTGCGACCAGCCCCGACGAGCAAGGAACGGTTGTTCCACCAATTCCTTTTCCGCGCACCTCATTTCGATACCCCGGTCTAGAATCCATTGTGTCTGCTGATTGCTGGCATTGCCTCGAATCTGAAAAGCCACCGATCCTCGTATGGCAATGCGCATGGGAAGATTTCTTCCTTTTCCCCCTCTTTTGCGTTTCTGATATTACCGTTTGTGCTGCCGACTTTCCGTCCCTCGTTCTTACCTCACTTTCCTATCAACAATCGTGTTTCGAATGTGTGCGCCCTGGACCAACATGTAATCATGCTCTCGCCACGGAATCACGATAAAGACCATCCGCACGGCTACGTGAACCCAGAAGTGCCATTGAACCTGGGCCTGTGGTTCTTGTATGCTGGTGCTACATTCTTCCTCGCGCTGCGCGTATGGATCAAGGTTACGAGGCGCCATGGCCTGTGGTGGGATGATTGGATCTTGCTGGTGACTTGGGTACGCGTCTGTCGATACTGAGCAATTCGACATTGACTGACTGCTGTGCAGATCATTCTCACAATAAACAACAGCCTCATTACATTAGAATATGCAACCGGCTATGTCGTCGACAAATGGGACGACCGCATGCAGATTCTCATCAACGTCACCTCCTGCGGTACCCTGATAGGGCAGGCCCTAAGCAAAACAGCGTTTGCTGTCACGTTGTTGAAGCTCACCAAAGCCTGGCCCCGATGGATCCTCTGGTTCTGTATTGTCACCATGAACGCCTACATGATTGTGAAGTGTTTCTTCCAATGGGCCAAGATCATCGACAAGCCAAGCTATGATGTCTGGTACCGACTTCCCTTCTATCTGGATTGGACCTTCCGCGAGAACTTCAAGGAAGGTGGCAATGGTGAGTAATCGCACGAATCCACGAGTTCGAATTATTGCTAATTATCACCAGTTTACAACATCATCATGGACTTTGTAATGGCCACCTTCCCCTGGTTTATCACCTGGAACCTGGACATGCGCAAAGTAGAAAAAGTCGGTCTCTGCCTCACCATGAGTCTCGGAATGATCGTCGCCATCATTGCCGCCATCCGCACCGGCTGGAAAGACGGCGGCAACCCCAAGGACGAATGGTACTTCTGGCGCAACGCCCACTCCAACGTCTGGTATTCGTCCGAAATCGTTGGCACCATCATCGTCCAGTGCATTCCTGTCCTGCGACCGCTCATCCGCGACATCCACACGTCGCTCACGTCCAAGAAGCTTGCTTCCCACGCCAACGACACGGCGCGAAGGAGTAAAATGCCCACGGGCTATATGAATCAGAGCCATAATGCGCGCGCGTACTCAGATGCAAAGGAAGGGACAGTGAGCGATGACTCGACCCCAGATTCGTGGGACAATCAGGGGATTTACACGAAGAAGGATTTTGAACTGACGACTGTGGAGGTAAAGCGAAGTCCGCAGTCGATGGTGTAGATAGATTTGCAATGCATTCGTTTTAGACAAGCACCTTCTACTTGAGCGACTACTTGCGCAACAATGATTTGATACTAACTAACATCGTACTTTTCTCAAAACCCGTTCTCACGACGCGACACAACGCGCGATCGTCGAAACACATGCACTGCGCTCATGCAGTACCCACGTCGTATAACACGCCTGAAATCCCCGAACCCACAAACCCACCCTTCCCACGCAAAAACTCTCCGATGCCTGCACAGCTGCACTGGCGTCTAACACAATCAGCCGACTAATCATTCAGGTTTTCAATCAAACAGCAATCAGTCTATAGTGCCACCAGCCAGCACAACATATCGTACCCACCACTCATTCCGCAGACACACGCCCACTGTGCGGCAACAGGTTTATTGTACATAATACGCATCAAGAACCAGACCACGGACCACGGACAAGCAAACGCGTGTGGCGTTGCGCGCATGGTCCGTGTAATTGGCCGTGCTGCTCGGGTCGACCGCCGGATATGTAAGTGGTAAGTAAGCAGCGCTGTTGGTGGCAGACCAGAGCGTGCAGGGGGACGGGGACGGAGGCGGAGTGCACAGAGAGGGATGATTGCTTAGAGAGAGAAGGCGATTGTGGGCAAGCGAGGTTACGGAGCGTGGTAATGTTTGTGTTGATTGTCGCCGCGGAGTTAGCATCTGTTGTCGCGGAGAAACAAAAAACTATACATGCTATCTTCTGGTGTTGTCCATTTTTCAAGGACAGACTGATGTGTGGTAGTGGTAGTGGTGGTGCAAATGCAATGCTCCTCGGACTTTGCCGATTCTAATCTCCACCCCCACCCGTCGACCCTGCGCGGATACAATATCTCGACTTCCTCTACACACTCGCCTATCGTCTGGCTGGCTGAGTGGCACACTCATATCGACATCACAGTCGCCACTGTACTGTGCCGTACTACGGTGTACAATAGCCCGGTGCGAGGTGCGCACGGCATTACTAATCTCACGCGGTCGCGTTCGGATCCTATGTACATGAGTGTGAGGGGAGGGTATCCACTTTGCCCAGCACACTTCCGTTGCGCATGCATGTGTGGGATTTAGAGAAACAGGCGATGCCCAACGACATTCACGTACGAGGTGGATGTATGCATGCATGAGTACAAGAAGAATCACAGTGCATGCGCGTGTGCATGTGCATGTGGCGAGGGATTGAGGCGCAATATCAACGGCACGGTACACGACAACGCCGCGGAGACGAGAGTTGCGCTGCTGGCCTGCACGTGCTACAAGTTGAGGCAATGGACATGCGAAGTTCCGTATAGTACCCAAGAAACCCCAAGCATGGCCAAAGTACCATATCGTACGTTGTTCGTATTGGAGAGCCGCACGCTGCAATTTACCGCCCTGGTCCCCGAGGAACTGCCGCTGTTGCACTGGAGCGCCGTATAATAAAATGCCTGGGTATGATATAGCCGTGAACCTGGAAACGGACGCGGACGCGGAAACGGAACCTCTTGCTGAACGGAGATGATGCACGTCGTGGCGGCGGCGCGGGCCTGGGCTAGGAGATATAGCGCGTCTGTTATGGGTGGGGGTTGGGTGCGGGTGGCGAGTGGGTTGTGGATTTCACCGGAAGGAACATCGGGAGAGGTTGCTGAAGAGCACCTTAGGGGGATCATTGTCGTGACTGGAGATTGTTTGGTGGGAGCTTATGAGGGTGGAATGGATTGCATTATGCAAGTCTCGTTGCATGGAGTGAGCGAGTTATGTCATTTGTCGCGGGAATAGGCTTGTGCAGTGCAATATCCGGCCTACTCATGATCCGACGTTCAGAATCGCAATGAGGAAGGGAGACCGTGTTTCGCGGCGCGAGATGGCGATACTGCCGTGCTAAGGCTCAAGACTCATAGACCTCTACAGCGGCAGTGGACACCAGTATTCAGAAAACGCTGCACAGAGTTGATTTGTGGGACGAGACCTCAGTGCCACAATCACACTCATCACTTACGTTCCAGGCTAGAAGCTCCTGATCGCTCGACGCTTCACGGCAACGGCTCATCATCGTTGCTTCACTTCTCATCAGGGTCACCTCGCTTGTCATTTATCTGCTCTCCTGAGTGCTTGATGCTCCCTTCCAGTAGCGTGGAAACCGGCGCACTTGTGGGATTGGAGACGCTTAATTGCCTTGTAAAGGAAACGAGCTCTTTGTCCAGGAGATCGAACTTCGCCGTTGAAGCACATGGACTCCTTGCCCGTTGCATGTCTCACTCTGGCATCTCTGAAGTACAATATGACCAGCTTCACAGTGCATTCGCAATTCTTTCTAGAGCTTGATTTGTTTTCTCAACAGAGCTGGTCGTGTCTGTTTGCTTCGAACCATGCGTTAGACCGGCCTGCCGCGCGTGACAGGGATCTATCAGTTGTCTTTCTCATAGACAGTCGAGCTTTTGAGCTCCCAGGCGCAGACGATTGATGCTCGTTCAGACCTAATCTCCTATCAAGAATGGATCTGTGGACCTCAGCTCCCTGCTCATCTTCGACGTCACAAATGGATCGCTGGACAGACTTTCATTTGGATCAGCGCTGACACTGTCCCTGTTCAGGTATGGCATGTTGAAATTCAACATCAAGCCAATTACAATTGGTTGTGCTTGTTCAAGACTACATATCCATTCTAACTTCACTTCAGTACCCGTCCTCCTACCTATCCTCACACCGTCTATAGAGCGCCTGGTTCATCCGCTTTATCGCCTACTGCAGCTGGGGTCCACATGCGGTTGGAAGTCACTGCCCTGATACTACCTGACTTTAACCGGGTCTGTCGGCGAAGGGCTTATGGGAGTGAGAGACGCGGGGACAAGTTTACTTCGGACAACTTTGGTTCCTCCACATGTGTACGCTACAGTTTGCGGAGAGAATGGCTTAATTACTGGTGCCCGTAACGCAGACGTATAATGGCCGGCGAAATTTGAAGACCACCCCTGTATTCTATACATAACGTGGGAAATCCTGCTGTTAGAGGTCTCCCTGCATGAAATAAGGTAATGGAAAAGAGGTAAGCAGGCTCCTCGTCTGGAGCCTTGTCTAAATCTACGAACAACTTCGTGACGACAAGACTAAGTCTTACCTCTGTGCGTGGCTGCCTAGTCTGGGTCAGGGACTGGCATTCACGGTAGAGAGGAGGATGTTAAGAGACTAGTTTTACTCCCCTTTATGGAAGAGATCCTTTTCTTGTGTGTATAGGAACATGGATTCCTCCACTATATGTACGGGTAGTCTAATCAATCACAGTGCTCAGGTATCTGAAATTACTTGTCCCTGCCCACAGTACCGTAGTCGGGGATAGTCCACACAGTTCTTCAAGCACCGATACTACGACCAATAGGGCTCTACTATCTATTGATTACTTTAAAGTTCCAAGCTCGACCATTAATGAAAGCTGTTGACCTATTGAATCCCGACAACCCAACTGACGGGACTCCACAGATACAAAAAGTCGAGGGAAAAGTCTTGATACATATTGAAGCTCTGGGCACTTTTCAACGCTAGATGTTCACTATAATCTTACTACTCTTGGTGATCTTACAAGGGACGAAACTTTCCAAAACTACTATGATGCAGTGGGTGGCTCACCCCTGGGAATGACTACTAGTCTCAATCCAGACTACTATGTTGCTGTATTGGCTGAGAATCGAAGAGGTGTTTCAAAACCCGAATATTGGGGTGTACAAAGTCATGTAAGCAGAGGACAGAGCAGACAGGTATGAGGATGAGGATGTTCCACAATGTTACTATGGTTGGACAACATTGTAACCAAGATCTCTTGTTGATCTCTGGGTCGAGCTGCACGATGCCGATGTTGGTTTGACCGATATCATTTGGAGTGAGCATGAGAAATAGTGCCTAGCATTACTACCATCAGCGCTACAACTGTGCTAAGAAACACAGGACTCGATTTACAAGCAAGAAGTAGAGCAGTAGTACCGTTGTGCTCTATGCCTTGGTCAAGCATTAGGTTATCCTTGTTGTGCAGATATACTACCAAAAGAATAGAGCGTCTATTGCAGTAAGCTATCAACAACGGATAACTATGATACAGTGAGGTGCCAGAGCAGGTAAATAACACTGGACTTTTAATGGGTCAAATACCGCAAAAACTCCGATAAAAACATTGCATTAGGGGACAAAGACTACAGTGCTGCCTTAGCTCTTGCTAGTATGCTGATGAATGTACACTTCACGCACCGGATCTCTGATGCCCATAAGAAGGCTGTGTATTGTCCCACTGTACGTAGGAATGACTTTGAGGCACTGTTGTCGATTGAGGGATTCGAAGTATGGGTTGAACGTGTGTAACATAAGAAGGTTTGTCTTTCTCAACAGTTGCTCTTGTGTCATTAGGTCAAAGTTCTAGTACTCTAAGCCGCTGTCTTACTTGTTTCATGTGCTGCTGTGCTTTTTCAGCATGTCAGTTGTTCGAGTCTTGATACTTCAATACATCGCCACCAGCACGCAATTCTGCCCATACTTCCTAAATTCTAATAAAGATAGAAGGCATTCAGCATCTATTATACACATCGCAATAACACTTCTCGTATGCAGGACAGCTTACCAGAGTTAGCAGCCGCGCGCTCTAATTCTGGTTTGTTTAGTACTTACTACACAGGCTCTTGACCAAATAGAATGTGCCAAAGGTACTCGAATACCCGTCCGCTTGTCTCATCTTTTAGCGGAGTCTCCATTAACCACGTATAATACTTTTCATATGCTGCCAACGGCCGCTTCCGTACCTGCTTGCTCGATACCGCGAACTGCGCACAGCAAGGGGTCGCCAGTATGTGCGGTACATCTGTGTTGTTGAACAAGTCTCGCCACGCATCCGGCATCGCTGCTTCGATTGTCCGATGATCTTCGGGCGGGTCTCGAAACGGCATCACTTCGTGCGGGCAGCCAGGATCGTTGACGCAGCGCAGATTCGCGTAGCCGTTGCGCTGAACGAAGTTGAGATTGAGTGTCTTTAGAGAGACTACGTTGGAATGTTCATTGTTGTCGGTGTGCCAGGCGGTTGGGTAGCCGTCTTTGTGCGAGTGAATGAACGCAATTGTTGACGGGAGATTATTGTAGTTCTGCACGATATATGCGAGGTAGGCATTTGCTTCCATTCCTTTGTTTCGGAGCGTACGTAGAGTGCTGTTAGTGAGCGGATCCAGGGTTGATGTGTTGTGCGAATGTTCTGTATCAATATCGTAGATGGCTGATTGCCAGTCCTGAAGGTCAGTATGTACCCATCGTGTGTCGTCTGTTGGAAGTTTTGCCATTACTACGACACGATCAGGAAGCGGCGGACTAGATGTTGCGGTCGCCGTGCTTTGCGCTAGGGTGCTTGTACGTGGTGGGAAGGAGGAGATTGATGATATCGTTTTTTCCTTTTTTCTGTCTTCATACCCAATTTCTTGCTCAACTGTTTTTTGCTCTTCTTCTGCTTCTGTTGCTTCTTGTCGCCATGGTTCCTCGGCAACGCTAGGATCTCCTTGGATATCATTGAATTGGGCGTCAAAGAGGAGCCATGTGCAGAGGACGAATACTGCTACCACCATAAATTCAATTCTTCTGTGGGAACGAATCATCGCTCGATGCCAATTGGGTGGTGTACTTGAGAGATTTTCGAATTGGACACGTGACAATTCAATCCACAAATTGCTCCGGAGAGGGTGTCGAGAAGGCTCAGTGTCTGCTTCTCGCACGCCTTTAGGAGTGGTATGAGACGCGAAGAGGAAGCGCCGGTTGCCAGGAGATAAAGAGCGGCAGGGTTGCACGGCCCAGAGCACTTTCTCAAAAGAGATGCGAAAGGCGTCTTTTGCAACGAAGAAAAACAATTGTCACTGCAGTCTGTCGATGTGGCATTGCGGCACAGTTCAGCTAATGATATCGATACAACACGTGCATGAGAGTTGGGGCCCGTGGCGGGCACTTGTCCCAGCGCTCATGATAGAATTTAAAGGCAAAGAAGCGTTAGAAGCAGGCAGCGCTCGATGCGTTTGTAAATTGATCCATGGATCTGCAAAGGATTTCAGGTCGGCGCTAAGCGGCGGTCACTGGTTGGTGGACCAACGAGGCTGGCGCTAACCACAGGTCATTGTAACGCAGCAGAGCATGAACTGACTACAGTACAACGCAGGTTCTGAATGTAAACGCCATGCTACTCATTTAACGGCTATAGCATGAAACAACCTTATCGAATCGTTTGCCCCTTACACCAACAGCTTCTAGCTCTTGAATGCTCCCCTACGTCGTGACCTGTACCATTGAGTGCAGCCATACGTCCTCCGGTAGGCGCGTTGCTACTGATTCTGAGGATCCTATACTTCGTTACCTTGGTAAAGAGCCAGTGCCAGCCACAACCCCGTTGTCGCACCTATCCAGAGTGTATCTTTACCCAACGGAGCTTTTGTCAGAGGTATTTCCATTACGGTCGGCTCCGACAAACAGAATATATCATTTATCGCTCGCGCCAGGTAAGTTCCATGATATGGGCGGCGCAGGTTTTGATACAACCGGTTTTAATCAGCTCGTTCAAGGTACCTCAGTCTACCAAATTCTCGATAAGCGTGAGGTACGCCATGGCTAACGAGCACCACTTGTAGCGGTTACAACGAGACCTACATCTATGGGACGGATGTATTATGCACAAATGTATACTCATCCAAGGCATGCGTGACATTCCGCAAAGGCGCATACGATACATCAGAAATCGCTACGGTCAAGTCGATCGGCAATCGACAGGACATTGATGGCTTCGAAGCGGACTGGACAGAAGATACTCTTGTCTTTCGCAATAACACCTCACTGTCTCCGTTGTGATTTGGCATTCCACATCAGGATCTCAACCAAGCATTTTTCAGCCAATCTCAGGTTGAAAGAATTCATCTTTTCTGCGATCACTCGTATCCGCTGGCCATATAGGGACAAAAGCATACTCCATATTTTGGGGATTGGTTGGTGGTCCTGCAGGAAAGCAGACTCAGGTATCACTGGTCCTCGGAGGTCTAGACAGATCGTTGATCTTGGATCGAAACGATAACTTTACGGTGTCACTGTTCCGGGGAAGTAGATGTGGTACGGACATGCTGGCCGAATGGTACCGACATGAGCATCTTCAGGGGGTTGCAATCAGCGGCCATATAAGCGTGCATTAGTCTCAGCTTCGCAGGACTGATGTCTTTTCCATTAAATTACTGCGAAAGCTTCCCGTCACTTGCAGGCGGAACGCCTCCAGATAACAAGAACGAGGCGGGAAGTTCCGGTATCAATTACTTCACGATGCCTTTTGACCCGGATGATGTGTAGGTCATCCCCTCCAGAGAGTATGCAGCTAATGATGGTGGTGTAGCTACTACGGTGGTCTGACAATCCAGCATCAAAACAGCATCTCTATCAAAATTCCCAACACAGAACTAGGAGTTCCTGACACATACATTGCCCCCGATGGCACTGTTCAGACGAATACATCGGTCCGTAACGTTGTAATCAATTTACCACAATCCGAAAACGAAAACGATCTACCGGTCCTGGGCCGATTATTCATGAGCTCTGCCTATATAATAGTCAATCAAGCAGCGGAGCGGTTCTCAGTTTGGCAAGTGAACACAGGATCAAAGGCGCACGATCTCGTCGCAGTGGACAAAGAAAACAACATGGTCGGGAGTTCTGCGCGAACTCCACCCATGGGCTCATCTGATGCTCCATTACTTCCAACGTCTTCCGTTCCACCTCTGCTACAAGATCAGGGGTCAAAGCTGTCGGGCGCCGCCATAGGTGGGATCGTTGCGGGTGCAGTGGGAGGTGTTATTATACTGGGTATCGTTGGTGTTTTCTTGAATCGGAGACGAGTATCCGGCGGTGTTGTAACGGGTGTGCCACGAAACCAGAGTTACAGACGATAGACGAGAAACCGCATACCTACAGCACGGGACCAGCAGGTCCCCAGGAACTTTCGGTAGGCCAGTTTCATGTGACAGAGTTGGATGTTAGACCTATACACGATGGGAAATATTAGTACAGGGATAGATAGTTTTTGTTTGGCGTCGCAGAGCTATCACATGCTGAGTTAACCGCGCCGCCAATTCCGTCACCGCTTGGCCGGCCACGAGAGAAGTTCTTGCTTCCAGCGAAAATAATTTGGTTGTGTAATACCAATCGTAGATAAGCTAGATGTGAAGGTTAGCCCGGGATTTGTATGTCCAAAAATGGCATGCGCTTCTTTTCTGGACTCGCCTTCATACCTCATGTTCGAGATGATGCCTGACTTCTCGTGACTAATGGAACACTAAGGTGACCAGAACTTCCTCAAATACTCTTCAACCGTTAACGGTTTCACCTGAGGCACCAGATCGTTGTAAACAGGTTCGACAACGCCTTGTCCCACCTGGTCCAGCGCATGCACGATCTCCGCTTGAAGCCAAAACTTGTTCGGCCACTCAACCGTTTCCTTCGCCTCCTCCTTGACAATTTGCTCGTAGGAGCGATAGATGACATCCATCTTCTCCCCCCGTACCTTCTCGATAATTTCCACCACCTCGTCCATTCGAAGCGTCTCGCCCACAAAGTTGAACTCCTTCTTCCATTTGCCCTTCGGCAGCAGGCATGCGGCAGCGGTGAAGCGACCAACGTCACCAATTTCAGTAAGAGAAAGCCGTGGTATGTTACCCTCAGGACTCAGCGGGATCCTTGCTTTCATGTTCTTCATGTCCCAGATGACCGGCCACTCTAAAGCAATACCGTGGACAGCCTCTTCTTCGTTATGAGGGGCGCCGAACCCTAGGTAGTTCATAAAGAGTCCGATATGAAATCCGGCAATCTCGAGTCCTGGGTTTTCCTTCTGGGCGGCGAGACAGGCGTCCATTACTTCGTAGGTTGGCCGCAAACCATCAATCTTCTCTGCTGCGTTGACACCCGCGGCAAATTCGGAAGGTGCGAAACGTTGCACTCCAGCACGAACACTGGCTCTGAGCAAGCTCTTTTGTACCTCAACCCAGTTATCGGCCCCGACTGTAGAGATGACCTATTACCATCAATGGGTGCTCGCGAAGCATGAGCATGGACTTACTGTGTGAATGTCCTGCAGTGCTTCTACTAGCGAACTCTCGGACAGGTAGTCCACCCGACGTATCTCTACATCCAATTTCTCCAACCAGGGTGGAATCTTCGAGCTAGGTCTGGTGAGAACAACTGCCTGTAGCTGATCGGGATAGTCCTGCATAGCTGTCACAATAGCCCGACCTAGCTGCGGGGCAGTTCCGCCTGCGATGGCGACTTTGCTAACCATTGCTGAATTCAAATAAGGCAGATGAAGGATAAGAAATCGTAAAGGCTCGTGCGATGTTTAGTCCTCAAGAGACTGATGCTCAGCAGCTTGTCTTATACTGCACGCGTCATACATGCAGAACCTACACAGCTGATCGTCAGACAGATTGAGCATACCTCAAAAGGGTGACCGTCCAAGAAGGGCGCTAGGCAGGCGGTACTGCCAAGGAAGGCGTGCAAGAAATAACGTCAACATTTGCACTTTGTGCACTTCCGGTACTGTCAATCTACTCAGAAAAGTTAGGTTGAATGGATTCCCAGCTTACAAATTGCACAAGTCTTCTTGGTACCCCTCAGCTTACGCCAAGCCCACCTCTATCCACGCTACCAATTCCACAGCTAACGCAGATCCAGCAACCGATGCTTACTCTTGTCCACACAGACATCTCATTGAGGCCATGTCGCGGAGTTCCACGTCTTGGCGTTCTGCCTGATCCTAGCATCCACTGTGTCTTCTCCAATACCAACATATAGAACCTTGGAGTACACAGACTCACCCCAGAAGCTGAATGTGGTGTTGGCAGGCACGAAAACAACGTCGCCAACAGACAGCGCTGTAGTTCCTTCAAAACCACCAACCTCAACATTGACCAGTCCATCGACAACTTCGAGCGCTGTGTGACCGGGCAGCGAATACGTCGCAGGCTTAGATCCAGCAACTGGCTTCGACAGTGTGATAGTACCCTCAGTAAAATTTCCTTCGGACTGCTTGCTGGTGATGAAGGGCTCAACAATGGCGTATGAGGAGTCCTTGTCGCCAGCAAGATATTTGGGGCCATAACCCTTAGCCACGAAGAAAGGTGTTTGAGCGTCCTTCCCTAGTTCGTTGCTGCCGCTGTGCCAGATTGCATCCTCCTCGGTCGCGCCATTTGCACCAAAGTTTGTGGGAGGGCTGAAGGTCAATTGGGCGTGTACATCGTAGCCTTTGAGTGTGGTGATCAGATTTGAATCACCACCAGGCTCGGTGAAGTTCCCTTGTGGGAAAGGTGAATTGGCCGTAGAAGTGTAGTTCTCGCTCGCCAGGAAGTAGAACAGGTCTTCGAAGCCACCGGGTTGGATGACGCCAACGAGCTCGACAAATGGATCGAGAATTTGGAAGGTGTGCGTTGTGTCATGAGGAACAGCGCCATAGTCACCGGGTGTAAGGATGCGCCCTGATGTGACGTTGTCTTTGCTGGCCCAGAGGGCATAGCGGCCCTTTAGACAATAAAAGTTCTCATAGTGGAGCGCATGGGCCTTGAATAACGTTAGTATCCAAAATGAGTGAACATTGTTGGGGAGATCTACGTGAGGGAGTACACCGAGGCTTGAACTGGCCGGGGCCGCGGTACTGATCAAAGTGAACGCATAGTCTGACGAGGGGCCAGTCACAGGAAACCGGTACACTTGGGATCCAACTCGGTAACCATCGAGCGTATAAGCGCGTACAATGTAAGGTCGGACATGATCGGGAACCTCGGTGACAATAAGATCGTCAATTGCCTGTCTCTTATGGGCCTGCGAGCTCGACGGAAGACATGCTGCCAAGCCAACAAGCGATGTGAAGGTGAAGAGAATCATCTCAAGTGACTTGAAGTATGGCCTTCAAAATTTGTGTTCGTGAAGAAGGTAATGAAGCTGATGATAATCTTCGTCGACGACGTACCTCCGCATAGGTTATAAGCTCAAACACACAAACTCATCGTACATCCTCTTCATGATCGACGACCACATACACATGGGTAGTCCATCTGAGGTGGAAGCCGCATCTAACACCCGGCAATCCCTTTGAAAGAATCCTACGCACAGGCCTCGTACTTGTAACGGCATCATTTCCGATTCTGGGTTGTACTGGGTGAGGCCGGCCGTATCCCTGTCTGCACGGCTCCAGGATCGACATTCCGAAGAACCAGAAGGAACAAAAGGTGTTTATTGGTGCCATATCCCGGGAGGCGCCGAATGGAGCAGATATCGTACTTCTCCCAACAATGTCGGCTACTACATCGCGGCCATAATCTGCCAATGTCCTTTGGCGACCTTCCAGATTGATGTATATATGAAATTTAGATATCCACACCATGAAATCTCCTTGAACGAAGCGTCAAGCGTTCCATGTACGAGGTAGACGCAACCTTGTCGCCTAGCTGTGGTGTGGGGCACGGTCATAGCCAGAGTACGACTGAATAGCAGCTGCGTCGCATCCTGGCGGTTGAAAGTCTAAGGTCCGCACCGAAGTGCTAATCAGAGGAAACGAAACTCTCCTCCTCATTATTATCGTGTAGATGGAAAAGAACTCTTGTGGTCTGCCCAATTCGAAATACAGCCCGATCCCGCCTTTTGTTGTACATTACAGTACCATTTTGAAGGCAAAACCTTGATTTGGTGAGCACGTTCCGGCAATAAAATATTCCCTGATCAGTTTCAATCCGCGCGCTCGACACGTAAGAGTGGATCCGATAAGGATGACAGTGCTAGCGCCCGTAGTGGAGCCGTGAGGGAAACGTTTCAATGGCGGCAAGGTACCGGATTGTACATGCACAGCTCGACTGCGCGCGTCGTGCAATAGGTGGAAATGATCGACGGGGCCAACCTGCGAGAAGTTTGCTGATGACTACTCCGTAGGTGAGCTTCTTTTTTCTTCCAGCAGACCCCAGGAGATTCTGTTATTTTCTGAGGATTCGGTCGTTCGGATGAATGTTGATGACTTCTTGGGCGGTAGCGGCCCGATTCAGAACCCACCCTTCCCATTGCCCCATTGAGGATGTACGAGATGTACGATATTTCGAGAGGTCTGTGTAATACTATATCGAATCGCCTCATTGCACACTCCCATGTACGATTGCTTTCACAAGTGGCGAGCTTGGAATCTGCCTTGTGGTGGATAATGTCAATTTCAATTCGATCGCAATACCTTGTCCATTTGGTCGCTTAATGCTGCGTGAGAGATCATCGAATAAACAATGGTAGTTTGCACCAACACTCGAAATCACAGCTTATGGCTCCGAGGGTATGAGGAGTAAGAGCTGTGACTTGAGTGCGATACGTGGAGGATCGTGTCACTGTATTGGTTGGTTGTGAGCAGCGCAAACCCTAAGGCTGAAGGGAGCACCGACTGTTAGCGCTATTTTGCAACCTACGTCATTGCCTGGTCTTGACGTGAACGAACTTGGATCTTTCTTCAATGTTTGGACCAACATTAAAAGGTGACATACGAAAGGCAATAATACAGGATAGATAGTAGGTTATGAGTATCTCATCTGGTATGATGCATGAGCACCTCCTACCGTGGGAGAGACTATATGACACTCACCGAGGCAGAAAGCCGATATAATCTTCCATCATGGCCATCCAATATTATCACAAGTACGGTAATTCCGCCAGGTCTTCACGTCGAAGCGATCATCCTCGCTCCAGCACTCCACGCACGGGTTAACTTGGCTCCACTTGTCCGCTGCAGTTCCCATGCTCTTTACAACGTCTGGATAGACAGCAGCCTCCCAGAATTCGGTGATGTTGGGCATGGAGGTAGAGCAATGAAAATCACCATACCTAGTGTTGCCGTTGAACTCGACCATTACGCTCAGCCACGATTCTGTGACGTCGCCGCTGTTGACAGGTAGTGCTACCAGGACGTGCTTTGGAACATTGCAGAACACGTAGGGTCGGGAATTTTTGCTGAAACTCTCACTGTAACAGTTGCGGAGGAACCCATCTCGAAATACAGCAGTAACCTGCTTGAACACTCCTGCTGCCATCTCGTACTATGAAAAAGTTAGATAGGATTCAAGAGCCTGAGGGGAGCTCCACTCACTGTAGCTGCGCCTAGACCAGGATATTTGTCCTCCCGAAAGATTGCCTCGGCCGTGATAGTAATCCAGGCATTGGTTTTATACTCTCCCTTGTCATTCTTGTACGGGACGTCCTGAATCCAATACCTGTCATAGTACTTTTTGCCCGACTCCAGTATGTTTTCGCCGTAGGGTTTGGCTGCGCCGGGCATGCTAGAGTAACATCCAATGCGACCACGCTCATAGGGGCAGATCTTCAATAGTGCATCATGAACAATGTCAAAAAGTCGCTGTCCCGCCAACTCTCCGACGTGTTGCTTCACTGTACTCATGCGAATCATTGCGACTTTCCCATCTGTTGCAGAGCTAGCATCTCCACTATAGGTATGAAGATCGACATGGGCAGTCATGCCAGCGTGCTTGTCCTCCGGTTCAGGACCTCTCATCAGATCAGTGTAGCGGAGCACAATGTCATCTGGGCCTTGGTGCTAGTCAGTGTGAGATGTTACAAGATGGACAAGAGCTACGTACCAGGCCTAGGGTGAGTCGAGATGATTGTTGAGTTGTTGAAATTCTCGCAGTTGGAGATTCCAGGTAGGCGCGCTAGTGCGAAGAGGAAGACGAGTAGAAACTGGTGAAGCTCCATCTCGCTGAAGATGCTGCACTGGTTGCAGCACTGGCTAGCTTGGTCGGTGCCTTAAACGTTGTTGTGGGGCTCTGACCAGTCGTTCTGGGCAAATGCAAATGGTGTTGAGCGAGAAAACTAAGATACCGAGAGGATCTGTGATAGCTAAGGTACAAAGCGCCGATGGGCAGTGCGGTAAGAGAGTGGGGCCTCGCCTGAAAGAGAAGGCGCGACGAACGATAGAGACAGTATTGCTCTTTCACTTTTCTGATGCCTTCACTGCGCTAGTTACACACTGTGCTCGATTCACGTCAACTACACGAGACTTGAGACCACAAGTTGCATGGATGGATGTGCGGGCTTTGAGCGCGTCGACGTACGGTCATTGGTTGGTCCGTCTCAATACCTCTCGTCACAGCAGTTGAAATCCTCGAGAGGTGTCGCAATATCTTCGAGTACGTGAAAGACTTACCCCCCCCCCCCCCGCCCCCAAATGGTGAAGCTGAGAGAGTGCGTGAGCGGCACGTGCTAGCTCTATCGCTCCCGGACGCTGAAGAGAATGCCTCTCTTAGAGGTAGTCGTTTCGAGCGATGGGAGCCGGACGCTTACTTGTTGGTCAGATCTTACATATGATCCCGAACTTGGTTGATGAAGGTCTCATAGCTTTGGAAGGACCTCAACACCACATGACAATCCAGTACCTGACCGGCTGTGATTATATTTTGAATAGGACAGAACATTATTAACGAAGGTGCCATTCATTTTTCATCAAAGCTGGTACCTGTATTCTTTCTGATCATCTTCGCCGCCATGCCGCGCGCGTTTGATTGCCAAGTCCTTGTTGTGGCGCCACAACAACCCTGCATAGCTCAAGCAGAATCCAGCACCGGCCACAGTGATTGCTAAGCCTGTCCTGAAGGCAGTCGGATAGTAGGGTGCTTCAGCTTTGATAAACACATTGTTTGCCACGAAATTCGCGCAATTGCCAAATCCTAATACGATAGCCGTACCGGCAGCGACACTAGCACGTCCGCGCAGGTTGTTTGACATCCACGCTGTGGACATCGTCATCTGCAAAAATGTACCGCCGCTCATGCAAAATAGGCTGAAGTAGCGCACGGCAGGCGACACATTGCCGTGTTCTGAATACACAAGCTGGATGATCCAGCCTCCGGTAGCGCAAAGGACACCAAAGAAGATGAACGGAAAACGCCAACCGGTCCGACAGCTCAGGAAGGCACCTGTTACTTGGAACACCATGCCGGTGAGCCACACGGGTACCGTCATGGCCTGTGCGTACGCAGCTGTCCAACCAAGTTCGGTCAAGATAGTAGGGGTGAAGGAAGCTATTGATGCCGCTGTCATGTCGCAGCAGAAGAACATCATAGTCCTAGAAACATCAGCGTAAAACCATGTGAGGGGTACGTAATGAGCTTACGGAAACCATATTTTATAGTCGGTCAACGTCTTCAACCACTGCACTTGTTTCAAATCCACCTTCTGATCCCCTTTGTCCTGTCGGAGTATATCGAGGAGGTGCTCGCGCTCTGCAGTGTTCAAAATGGTGGTGCGTTCCGGGAAGTCTGGCACAAACAAAAACACGAAGAGCGAGATGAAGATGGTGCCAAGACCCTCGATGATGAAGATCCATCTGAAGCCTTCCAATCCAGCAATACCGTGCATATTGCGAATGCCGTAAGCTAGTATGCCGCTGACACAAGGACCCAGAGTACCGAAACAGAAGAAGCATGCATATCGAAGTGACATCTGAGCGCGAGTATAATACTCATTTATAAGAAATGCAGCCCCTGGCTCCGTCAGCACGAAAGATCTCCAGAACGATGTTAGGCTAATGACTGACCAGCCGGCAAGGTAGCCTCAAAGATACCCATCAAGAATCGTATCGCGAGCAGTCCTCCATACGATCGAGTCAGACCCTGACAGGTCGCCACGATGCCGAGGAGGAACATGTTAATGCCTAGAAAGACGTTTGGCCTCACACGAGGCAGCCCCATAATCAGGTTGCTCGGCACCTCGATCAAGATGAAGGGTATGAAAAAGACCCACAAGGCTGTGTTGTAACCATTAGCAGGCATGTTTAAGCCGTTCTCCAACCCTTCGATTCTGGCATTTGCGACTGTCACGTATTAGCTTGTAGACTACTAATGATGATTGCCAGCCTACTGTTGGTTCTGTCAAGGAAGAGAATGGTGTATGTGCATCCTAGGATAGGTATAAGACGCAGGTCCATCTTCAGCAGATAGCTCTGCTTTCTCGACACGACGTTGACTGCGCCATGCTCATTGCTGTTGCAATCTTTCGCGACTATGTCCACCGTGGTCTTCTCGCCCATGTTGGTGTCCGGGGCGTCGTATGAATAGTCACGTCATCTGCGACTGAGATCGTTCTGTTGCGGTATAATTCAAGCAACGGCTGCAGCCGCAAGGTTTGCACGAAGAAACGGGACGAGCCCTCGAACGACCGCGACTGGCGCGGCAGATCTTCAACCGTTGAGGCCTTATAATGGTACCCACGGTACGGTAAGTAGATGACCCTGTTAGGCTGTCCCCAGCGGATCAGGAACTAGCTTTTGAGCGGTATAGAGAAGAATGAGCGCAGCCGGGTCGTCATGAGCGCCACGGCGGTCAGATGAGGAGCGCGCACAGATATGGTGCACGAGATTGATCTTTTCAGCCGAGGGCTGCATCCGGATGACTAAATTGGCAGGCTTCAACGCAACCTAAGGTATATTACTGGACCTGCATGAGTCCGCATGAGTCCGCACGAGCCTGTAATTGGCTTACGAAATGGAAACCAGACGCGAGCCATACATTGGGGTGACAGCATAGAAGCTTGCGACATGCTTCTGGAACCAAGTTAAAAGTTGGGTGTGCTAGGGATGTTGACTGGTTTGACGATCGTCAACGGGAGCACCTGTCAAAGCTTTCAAGCTCTTTTCGCTAGTGCTGCCCGCTCAATCGGCATGTGCGCTTCCAAACATTAGATTTCCTACCTTCCTTCTGAAGAGGCCAGCACAGTCATAGCACGCAGCGCATGCTGTTACGCAATATTCTGGAACGAACGACCAACTCACCGAAGACTGAGGGTGAGGCCAGCTCTCTGGCGCTGGAGTTGATAGCTCGGTCAATGTGACCAGTTGGGAAAAATAACCGAGCCTTTGCGATCGCCAGCCCCTGTTGCTTAAACACGGTCTCGGTCTCTATATGTGTGTAAAGCGCCGAATGGTGCACTAGTTTGACGGATGCAGAATGAAACGGAAGCTGAGCGGACGGAACGATGCTCGCAACCGATAGATGAGTCCCGGCCAGCCCAGGGATAGCTGCGGTCTCGAATCTGTCGACAAACATACTACATACGGTCTGTTTCCATGCTTTCTGTCCTGCGCGCCTAGTCAAGCGATAACATCGCAGCATCATGCACGGTGATGTGGGGAACAATCGTTGGTCGAAGCAGCTGCGCGTGTTCAACTTAGCTGTAGTGACAGCTCGATTTTTGTATGAGGGGGGAAAGCACAACACGTCAACATTTGTATTCCATTCGCAAAAGCCGCACTGTCGTAATTACGGTCTGAAGGTTGCTGTAATACAGTAAACGGTGGAGGCTAAGCGATTTTCACGAGAGCTAACCGTTGACCGGAAACCGTGTGTAGCTTCAATGTGACATCACTGGTCAACGCCAAAGTTCTGCGTACGTACCACAGCGACGAGAACGTGCATTCTCGAGAGTAGGTGATTTGTCCCTGTTGGATCCGTTTGCCAGACACTTCGTGCGCTGCACGCAATATCGTACCATGTCCGACCTCAGGCTCCCACCATCGAACTGCAGCGTTCGCGTTCGTGCCATTGACACAAAGACCAAGATGTGTGTTGCTTCGAGAGGCTTCATTCAGCCGGTCATACCTGGGTTTGAAATCCTGAACCTGACATCGATAACGTTTTTGATCGAACACACGACACTCGGCCAAAAAGTGCTATTCGATTGCGGTACACGGAAGGATTTTGAAAACTTTGCTCCTGCTACGAAGAGACGCCTGAACATCAACATCAAAGGCCTATACGTCGAGAAAGACGTCCATGAAATTGTACAAGAAGCCGGTATACCTTTGACAGAGCTCAGCGCTATGATCTGGTCACATTGGCATTGGGATCACCACGGTGCAGCCGAGCAGTACCCATCTCACGTCAAGGTTGTTGTAGGGCCAGGCTTCAAGCGTGACTTCATGCCAGGATACCCAACAGATCCAAATGCCTTCCTCCTTGATGCCGACTTCGAGGGTCGCGAGGTGCATGAGATCGAGTTCTCAAACTCCTTCAAAATTGGGGGCTTCCAAGCATACGATTACTTCGGCGACGGTTCATTTTATCTGCTGGATACTCCCGGTCATGCGGTCGGTCACATATGTGGCCTTGCACGTACAACGCCCACAACGTTCATACTTCTTGGAGGCGACATTTGCCACTTTGGAGGTAGCTTTCGACCGAGCACTTCTGTTCCACTGCCTGAAGTTTTGCCGGAGGGGCATCTTGATCAACATTTTCCCCTATCGTGTCCTTGTTCGCTCTTTACAGACATACATCCTGCTGGTAAAGGCTCGGAAGAATCCCGAACCTCGCCGTTCTTCGAGGTCTCAAGGTTTCCACAATCAGCATACGTAGATCAAGAAGCGGCCACGCGAAGCATTAGGGCATTGCAGTTGTTCGATGCACATTCTGACGTGCTCGTCTGCATAGCGCATGATCCAACGCTTCTTAAGATCCTTCCTTTCATTAATGATGAGCCCGAGACTGATTTGAATGAATGGAGAGCGAAAGGCTACAAGCAGAAGGCGCAATGGGGTTGGCTAAACGAATTGCCGCAGGGAGGCCAACCGGGTCGTGAGATGTACGTGCGTGGTACAAGACACAACGGCGAGCTCGTGGAAGACTTCACAAAGCTAACACGCACTTCACGCTGATGCTCCTTCGATGAGCCATGCACCACAGTGCCATGCCTTTGGGATGAGGACGACACCCGAATCCTCGACGCGAGCTTAGTCATACAAGCTAGCGGGGTGGGGCACACGCTTTATCACGGCGCGTTTCCAGTCCATCGATCCCACCCACCTCTTCGATACTGTTGTGTCCGCGTTTTCTGTACTCCGTAGGCAAATCGTTATATATGAACATCGATTCTATCTACTTTCCTTTCGTATTATGCACTTCTCGGTTATGCCACATGGGCTGCAGTCCTCGAACAGGCGCACGCATTCATGGGCATGAGGGTCGCTATCAAAAGTTGACTGTTATTACTCGAGCACCCGTAGATGCACTTGTTAAGCAGAATGAGATGGGGATAGCCGGATGCAAGGACCACAAGCTTCATCAGTTCAAGAATTGCCGCGTCTATTTGCCATGAACAAGCACTTGCTTCTCCTTCTTCAATCCCTCAACAATATTCAGTGGCAGCTTGAGGACATCAGCAACGAGATCTGCGGGCGTCAAAGCCAGCCACTGAGTCAAGGACACATCGGCCACACGATCTGCTTTGTAAATCTCGATCCATGTCAGGTTCTGAGTCTCAGAAGTGTTCTCGATGTAATGTCCAGAGTTATCGGGAAAGACAGCGGTATCGCCAGGGCCGAAGTCAAAGGTTCGTGCGTTACCATTACCGGTGAAGACAGTCGCACGGCCTTTGCCTTCGTGGAAATACAACCACTCCTCGGACTACAATCCGTCAGCATAAATGCGTGTCCTAAGTGCTAAGCTGACTTACAGTGGGATGCCAGTGCAATTCTCTGATACCCTTCGGCTCGAGCACAACGTACGTCGACGCGATCGTCTTCGAAATGGGGAAGTTTGTTGAGTCAGTCTTCCACCAGACACCTGCACCGCCAGGAGCAGGCTCAGGCGCGTGAGAGAACGTGCGGTATACGTATGAGGCATCCGCAACAAGCTCACCAGCGCCTCCGGTGATGTTCCTCTGTCTTGCAGGGGCACCAGAAGTACTGTTCTGGATGTATGGATTCGTCTTGGGCAAGCTGTCGAAGGTGGACTCGGGCAAACCGAAGCTCTTCGCGAGAATGGATTTTGGTGTCTTTGCAAGCCAGTCATCGAGATTGAACGTGGTTCTGGAGGCGTGGTCAGAAGTGGGCTGAGCTTGTGGGCGTGACGACTTACCCAGCGGCATCGAAGTTTCCGTCATCGAAAGCCAGCAGATACTCGTTCTCGTCGTCTAGGCCTTGCACAGTGTGTGCTTGACCCTTTGGAAAATACCAAATATCTCCGAAGCCAAGCTCAGTCACTTGATGACGCCCATTCTCATCGACCGCCGATACGAGAACACGACCGAATAGAACTTGACCCCATTCCGCCTATGAGGCTGTCAGTAATCAAAGTACAAAGGACTAGATTGGTGCAACATACCACACGATGCCAATGAAGCTCACGGATGGCACCCTTTTTCAGGTGCTGCTGGGCTGCTGCAATATCATGGCTTTGTGGCAAGTCATTGTCCACCTGCTCGCGGACCCAGCCGCCAGGAAAGATCCGCGTCTTGGAATCGGAAAAGCGCCACTTGAGGTTGGGCACAGTCCCTGCATCAGTGCTCTGCTGGCCCAAGTTCGAAGGGTTCTCAATGTCCACCTGACGATTAGTTCCTCCTATATGCCATTAACACATGCATTCGCTCTGCTTCAAACACGCCAACGTACCCAAGATTGGGGCGCCTTTGCCTTTGCCGTCAATCGGCTGGCCATCGGAGAATGGAGCTGGATTTTGTCGCTTGACGACAGCAGCAAATGCTGAAGTTGCAAAGAGTACACTGACCGCGGCACAGAATCTCATCTTGAACTAGAGGAGAGGAGGAAGCGTCTGCTACGAATGCATTTTCAAGGGTTGTGTGCTTTTATAGACGCACAATGACCTGATTCTGCAGGCTTATGACCCATTCATGCTGTGCTGTTCGTGGCGCATGCACCCGCACCTACTCTCCTCCCGCTCCAGAGCACTCGAAGTGCAGCTCATCATTCTGATCTATGAGTTCTTATTGGACGATTTCTCCAATCTCTGGTTACGTTTCCGCCATCCCTCCTGATTTGGCAAGATGGCGATCTTTCTCCAGGGTTCGACGACCAAAATGGCTACCTCCATGAACCCCACGGTCGTAAGCATTGGACAAGATGTCGCGATGCTTGGCTTTCGAATGTTGTAGTGTTGAACTTGCAGATCAACCCCAGGTTGGTGCGCTAGTGAGATCACACCATCTGCGCATCGAATTGCTACCCCTCACGAATCTCAAATCGAAGCTTGCGGTGTTCTTGAATATTTTCCCTCCGATGCACACGATTACCTTAAAATGTTTCTTCTGTTTGTAAAGCCATCGGCGCATTTACTCTGCCTTGCCGGCTCGACCTCGACGTTGTCCGTGAGATCGCTTATTTGTTAATCATCAGCAGTCCGAACATCAATTGTTCATACGCTCAAACTCCTAGGGACATCAACCCCTGATGTCCTCTCTGCAAATCTCTTGGCAAGCAGGTCTATCGTGGCAACCCTAGTGAATCGCACCGGATGTTGACTCTGCCGTGCTCGTGCTATGAAGGCTGCTGTCTTTTCGTGGTAAGAAGATGAATGGCGCCTATGCCGGAATTGATGGCGGACGATCTCAACAAAGAACCTGCAGCTCAGATTTAGTATTCCTGTGTAGTCAACAGCCTCCCAGGCGTGGATCTACTTCTCAAAGCACGAGCTAGTTCAGCACGTACCGCGACAGCTGAAATTTTGAACCGGAAAAGAACATATGCACCATGCGCTTTGCCAGATGGAGTTGTTTGGGACAGATTCAGAAGAGCACCCCCAGATTTGGTGCTCTTTTCTCCTCTCACACGACCGAGATTGCACCTTCACCAATGAAGATCGCCACCTTGTCGGTCCTAGTGCTTTGGCACACGGCTTGTAGAGCTTGAACTTGGCTTCCGCGGTAAACAAAATCGAGCCGTGGAGTCAATGCCCCTGCCGATCCGCCTATGCTTTAGGTATGATCTATTTGAACTTTGGAGAAGTCCCAATACTCGTCGTCAATTCAGGCTGGATGATACCATCGTCTGCAGCGCAGGAAGATGATGATGATCGAAGGTTGAGCGTGGAGAGACAGCTGAGGTCGGCGAAGAGATGACAGTCATCGAGAGCTGTGAAGAGACCAACTGAGTATAAGTATGGAGCTTGAAACCATGAATAAGAAACCAGCTCACAACTTGCTCAAAGTCTCTCATCAGCATCAGCATCTCTACTGGCTCCTCTCTAGTGGTTAGCCGCTACCAGATTGCTCACTATGTACTCCACCACTCTCTTTTCGGTGCTCCTGGCCGGCTCCGCCAGCGCTCTTTCTCTCCCTCCACTCATCCCATCTATCCCAGGTGTGACTGAGCCTCTTTCCACAAATGCGCCACCTTTGCCCATCTTGCAAGTGCCAACGCCCCCACTTGAGAGCCCGCCCTTTGTCAGCAACCAGAATCTGAAGCCCAAGAAGATCGGCTATTTCTGGACCGCAGCTGGTGACAACAACCACAAGGACTTCTTAGCAACCTACTCTCTCGATGATGACACTTTCGGCACCCTTTTGTGGGTCACGGATGTGCCATCAAGCGGCAACTCCCCTCACCACTTGGGACCTTCTCTTGACGGAAAGACCCTCGTTGGTGGTGGTCTTCTGTCTCTTCTGAAGACTCAAGATACTGCTTTTTATTTTGTTAGTTCACCACCTACATATTGTATAACTCTAACAATTTCTAGGATACCACCAATCCGTACCAGCCAAAGTTTAAGAAGAGCAACCGTGCACTGCTCTCTTCTATCACGGATGAGATCCGCGCAAAGCCAGACGGTGGTTTCTTTATTACTTACATGGGTTCCGCCGCTGGCACTTCTCCAGGCCGTCTTGTCGAGACAGACGCCGAGTTTAACATCATCCATGAATGGCCTGAGGATGTAGGGAGCGTAAGTAAAAGTAAATCTGCACGCACACCACAGTCCTAACAATCTTTTCGACAGACACTCAACATTCTCGGCGAGCAGTTCAGCCCACACGGTCTTAGCATTGACTTCGACAAGAACATCATTCTGACCTCTGACTTCGTGGTTCCTGTCACCATTCTCAAGCCCGCCTCCGCTATTGGCATCCAAAAAGCCAATACTCTTCGTCTTTGGGAGCTCAGCTCGCGAAAGATCATCTCGACCATCACCATCCCTAATGGCCAAGGTATCCAGGATGTCAAGTTCATTCCTGGCAACTCAGAGTCAGCTGCCCTCGCCACCGCGGTCGGCCCTGGCCAAGTCTGGATCATCTACCCCTTCCGCAAAGACGCCAACGGTAACCAAGGTGTCGCAGAGCTGCTGTACGACCTTGGCCCGCGTGCGCGTGAGAATCTTGCTATTTATTCTGACATAACCGATGACGGCAAGTTTGCTTATTTCACGCTTACGATCGGCAATCACGTTGCTGCTCTCGACATCTCGGACCTCAACAATGTCAAGCGTCTTGATAATCCGGATGAGGACCAGGGGATCGTTGGACCTCACTACCTCAAGATCAGCCCCGATAAGAAGAATCTGCTAGTTACCGATTACTTCGTCCAGACCGGCGAGATTGGTGTCGTGAACACACCTGCCGATTTCAAGGCTCAGTGGATCGACATCCTCCCCGATGGCAGCTTGAGTTTCAACCGTAGCATCAACTTTCCTTCGGAGTTTGCAAACCGTGGTGGCGCTAAACCGCACTCAGCGGTGATTTTCGACCTGACCGACCCCAACAAGCCTTATTACTACTAGGCAATGAGTACTGGTGACACTGTATGAACGACTTCTTACTGGGAAGAGGACTGATTGGTTGGGCGCTGAAGCTTCTGGATTGTTTCAATCTTCTCGGCGCCCTGGGCGCAACACATTACCTGCCTTCGCAAGCCATATAGCTAATGATCATTCGTAATACATTCATTAAACATCTATTTTCCATGTCTTTCGAAAACTTCCAATGTTGACTGCGACGATCTGCGACAATCGCCAGAACCGTATGGATTTCTTGGAGACCCACTTGAAACGGCCTGAAACCGTGCTCAGTCACAACCAGGCTTCAGAACAGGCATCAGCCACACGCTGCGCATCAAAGCTTAGCTCAACTGCATCTTTCTTTTCGGGTCGATAAGCAAGACTGGTGAAGCTGGTGGTTTGTTGTTAGTTTATGGCTAGAGTCGTGGATAGGGACAAATCTTGAAAACACTCTTGTATATAATACTACGAAACCATTACAAAGGAGCGCGACAGACCGGGTTCCCAATCCAGACTCTACGCAGCCACCATCCAACATCCACTACTGCTAACTAGTACACGACCTTATTCCCTGGTCCCAGACCAGCAGGACCACGTCGTACTCTGCCACCTACCCCACCATACTAAGAAAACATTGCTTGGTATATGAACTATTGATCGGATCCACCATTCGATTGTTACTTCGTGCCCATCGTCGTGTTGTTGTCATTATCGTTGATACTCGAGGCAGCTAAAAAAAACTTAGAACTCGCCCTCGAGGAGGTCAAGTTCCTCCTCCTGATCGTCGCTGGTGAGGGCAGGAGAGACCTTGCGGCGCTGAGCAGGGGAAGAGATACCGTTGGCACCGGTAGCAGCACCTGTGGTAGCACCGGTGGCAACACCAGCAGCGCCAGCAGCGGGAGCGACAGCACCAGTGGCGCCAGTGTTAGCAGTGCCAGCAGTTCCAGCAGTGCCAGCAGTTCCAGCAGCACCAGTCGCGGGAGCGACACCTGTAGCACCGGTGGCAGCACCTGCGGCACCTGCGGCAGGAGCAGCAGCACCAGCGGCAGGAGCAGCACCAGTAGCAGCACCATTGCCAGCGGCAGGAGCAGCGGCACCAGCAGCGGGTGCGGCAGCGGCAGCACCAGTCATCTGAATAGGGACACAGCCACCGAAAGGACCAGCACGAGCGGGGTTCTCACAACGGACCATGCAAACGTTGCTCTGTCCAGCGACAGTTCCTGTGCAGGTCTGAGTAGCAGCGATCTGGACATTGAGGGGAAGATCCTGCATCTGGGTGTCCCGGTTGCGGCCGCGGTCGTTACCCTGGAGGTTCTGGGTAACGGTCATTGGGGTCCAGTTGGTACCAGTACCAGTGGCATCGATCATGCACTTGTAGGGACCAGCACCGTCAGAGTTGACCTGGTGGACGGTCATCATGAGAGCACCGCCAGCGCTGACCTGAGGAAGAGTGGCTCCATTGAGCTGCATGACTTGAGCAGTACCAGCCTGGATGTCGTTGTCACCTCCGCCAAGGGTCTCACCGCAGGTAGCTGCGGCATCGCCACGGAAGCGGGTGGAGTCCTGTTGGAAGGGGTTGCGGCCGGTGCCGTCACGAGGAGTGTTGGGGTCAACACCAATAGCAGATCCAGCACCACCGGCATCGCCAGTGGCTGCGATGATGGCGCCGTGGCCAGCCACGAGAGTAGAAGAAGCCAAAAGGCTGAAAGCAACAACGGAAGACTTGGTGAAGTACATGGTAATGATATAAATGGTCTGAACCGGTCAGAGATAGTGATTAAGTGAATAGAGTAGAAAAGTTATTAATAGAAGGAAGAGAAGTAGTGATTACTGTAGAAGCTGGGTTGGGAACCTGAGTGCTGATGCTCCTCTGCCAGTCGCGGTCTGACCCTCATTTATACATGTGTGTGAGAGGTGAGCCATTGCAGGGTCGTCTCCGAATTTCCGCGAAGATGCAACAGCAATGGTTAGTCCAGGTCTGGTGAGGCGTAGAGTTTTGGCCAAGCTGTAAGAATAAGGTTTTGCGGCAGACAGTGAAGCACGAGAACAGAGACTCTGCCTGAAGTTCGACCTGACCATGGAAGTACGAAACGCGGATGAGGTAACAAAGGATCGGAGGAAACCTATGTTCAATTGTTTCAGTGGGGTCTTTCGACAAGGTCTGCGCCGGAATGCTCCAGTCCGATCGAGTATGACACCGGATGAGGGACCTATAAGCGTCGATCTTGGTATGACATGAGACAGTGAATTGTAGGGTATCGCCCGTCGCATCACAAGAAAATTGTTGCTCGAAACCAGCAAGCAACACCACTTCCCGAGGCGTAAACACGAGTAGGCTGCAGATCTGCTGCGCATGGTGGCCGCCTAGCTTCATCTTCGACAATGCCTAAGCTTCAGGCCGTCTCAAAAGGTAAAGCTTGGCAGGCAGCTTAATCGATCCCTGAGGCTAGTGAAACCGACTGAGGCTGTGTCGGCAAACAGAGCAATGCGCCTGCGCCGCAGACCTCTCTAAACAGGCCAAGACACAGCATCCACAACTCCTTGTGGACGCTGTATCTGTCCTGTGGACGCTGTGCCTTGGCCTCTCTCTCACAGGGTCGGTGCAACGCGATGTCCACCCCAATGTGCTAGTTTTGCTCGACTCGTGATTGGCTCCTTACTTGTGGCTGCCTCAGCCGTGTGAAGCACGCTCAATTGCAAGCAGGCCCATGTTGAACGGACGCGATACATCCGGGATGACTCTGCGGACTTTGTGTTTGTAGGCGGTGATGTTCGACCCATCATAGTAATGTGTGGGTTTCGAGTCTCGTTATACCGTATTGGGAAGAGAGTTTGGTTTGGTGCAACATCGCAGGTTTCGGAAACGTGCAGACGCCTGAAGGAGCAAAGTCTGGGGAAGCTTCTGTCCGGGCAGGCCGAATTCCGGTCTGTGGTGTCACATGAAATGTGGCTTGCGGCACGGAGAGGCGCTGAAGTGGATCCTGTTCAGACGGTGGAGTTTCTGGACTGTGGTGTTGCTTTTCGACTTTGGCGACGCTGTGGCTCCGCGACAGAGCCGCTAGACTTGGCCAACATCACCAGCGGTTTGCGCCAAACACAGCAAGCAGCAGACACCACACCTTCCTCAGTATTGTAAACAAACCTGATGTGCACCATACATCCATCTACGTACCTGCAATTTCCTGGCCTCACATACGAACAAAGAAAGGAAGGTGCGCCTAAATGATAAGTGAGCGCGTGCAGAGACCTCTTCTTTCTCTGATCCATGCACAGACGCTGACATCAACAGTCAATCACCTCACATACTTTGACGCCCCGGGTCTTCAGGTAGACAATTGCATGATGTCTGTTGCGGAGCCCAAGGCGATAAGTACCTTATCGAACTAAAAGCTGGCATCTAGCTCTGCAAATTCTCTCTTCGTGATACATGGCTACGCCCTCTCAACCAGAGCGCTCCTCAACCAGACCGACAATATGCGTGTCTGGCTGATATCGGAAATACCTTGGGCTTGTAACACGAGCCATAATGTGGCATAGCAGGTTTTGCTCATGGGACAGTATACACAAGGCTCTCCATGTTGAGGACAGGACCACACCGTATACGGCGTCGCGGCTGGATAAAGGCTATATAGAGCTCTATGCTTTTGTACGTTGGACTCTTGTGCGTTCGTCGCCTCTTAGTAAACATATTCTGGCTCTGCTAGTCGCCCCTTGGGCGCCGGCACAGCTCCTGCGACCTGGAGATCAAGCATGTACTGACTGCCTTGACAACTGTTTTCTGCCCTGTATCCAAGCGCCAGCATTGGTATACTTGATCAGGCAACTTCGCTAAGAGACCATGTTTTAGGCAGGTGCTAACGTTAGCTGCGCTACGTCATTCCCACATCGATTATCTTTGTCTAAAACCGACTTGATAAGCTTGTACGGCATATGGGGATTACCAACGCAGATGACTATCTTTGGTCGGCTGGATGTATCATGACATGTGCCACAAGCCAAGTATAGCTAAGAGAGTCTGCGGATACATTCCTGGAGCCCGCACATAGTCGAGGGGTGGGGTTCTTGCAATATAAAGCAGCTTAGTGCTGCGAGTGGTAATGCTCTCTCTTTTGTCTTTTAAGTCTTTACTGAACTCGAATTTCCAGCATGGTGCCAAGTCTCAGATTTATCGTTGCCGCGCTCTGCAGCCAGACTGTGGCAACAACGACAACACCAATGCCTTTCGATGCTCGCGAGGCAACGATCGACTCAGTCCATCATGCACTCTACACTGGACTTTCGACATGTCGAGAGGTTGTCTCGGCTTTTATTGCCCGCATCGAAGTTCATAAAGACCGAACGAATGCTGTCGTTACCTTGAACCCAAATGCATTGAGCACTGCGGATGCTTTTGATGAGCAACTTTCAGCAGGAAATGCGACCGGACCCCTGTTCTGTGTCCCTGTACTGCTTAAGGACAATTATGACACAGAAGAAATGCCAACGACGGGAGCTAGTCTGGCACTTGCAGGGTCACGACCAACTGAAGATGCGCCTAGTGTGGCGGCGCTGAAGAATGCTGGGGCTGTCATCCTGGGCAAAACCAATTTACACGAACTCGCGCTGGAAGGAATCAGTGTCTCTTCGCTGGGCGGGCAGACCGTGAATCCGTATGACGCAACACGCACACCCGGTGGCAGTTCTGGTGGCACAGGAGCGGCGGTTGCATCATCGTTCTGCGTCTTTGGCACTGGCACAGATACTGTCAACTCGTTACGAAGTCCTGCATCGGCCAACTCACTTTACAGCATCCGACCGACCAGAGGCCTTGTGACACGAACTGGGATCATTCCTATATCATACACTCATGACACAATTGGCCCAATCGGAAGATCCATCAAGGATATTGCCACGGCCTTGACAGTCATGGCCTCGACAGGCTTTGATGCAAAGGACAATGCAACAGCACTTGTACCTTCAGTGAATCGAAACGTTGACTACACGGCCTCCTTGACTTTCGCTAAACTACAAGGGCTGCGGGTTGGCGTTCTCAATGGCTTCTTCAATCGGACTGACTCGGTGGAGGTAACTCCGGTTAACACCGCTATAGATACTTTGATGTCCAAGCTGGAGGCAGAAAACGTCACGTTGATTCCAATCGACGAGACCATATACGACGCAGCAGCAATACAAGCCGCTCTCGACGTCCAGCGCTACGAGTACCGTGAGTTGATGGACGAATATCTGCAGCGCCCTTCGCTCTCCGGCCAACACCCCAAAACACTAAATGAACTGTATTCACGCAAAGCAGTAAATGGATCTGGCGGCGAATTCCTTGTTCTGCCGTCCCAATATGAGTACGTTAATACTGCGCTGGGTTCTTCAACGAGCAACGAAACGTACCTCGCAAAACAGAATGGTATCCGCAACCTCACTCTGGCGTTGCAACAAACCTTTGCTGCGAACAATCTAGACGCAATCATCTACCCCGAACAAAAGAATCTAGTCGTCAAGATAGGTTCTCCCTCACAATCTGGCCGTAACGGAATACTCGCTGCGCTCACAGGTGTGCCGGTGGTAACAGTGCCGGCAGGATTCAGCGAGCCGAGCGAAGACGCACCAATTGGTGTGCCAATTGGTATGGAGATTTTGGGTAGGCCATGGGAGGAGCAGAAACTGCTTGGCATTGGGTATGCAATCGAGCAATTAACGAAAATTAGGCGGCCGCCGACCTGGGCTGAGGAGGTGGTGGAGGTGCCACATTACGAGGGTGTGCCAGTCATCCTGCCAAACAAAGACAACATAAGCCCTAAGTATCCACTAGGGACATTGTAGATCCAATTCATATGTAGATCCCATTGAGAGGTTGGAATAAAATCCATGTGTAATGCAAAATTGTGATGTAAACAAGGTGCGCTTGACTGCCCTTGCGTCTAGAGCCAGACACGGCTCATTCTATCTGAGTCTGTTTGCCCCGGGCACCATTCGTTCTACGAGTACGGCGTTTGTCGTATTCTATGAGGAAATTCCCGAGAGGACTACGCTTGGGCAGCGGATCTTGAGAAAACTCAAACCACCGGCATCGGCAAATTCATCTTCGGTGATACAACGATCGGGGGTTTGGCAAGAAAAACATGCAGGTTGCGAGATGACGTCCGACAATGGCCCGTGGCACAGCACAGCCGCGACACAGCCGGGGAGGGTGGCAAACTTCACAGATCGACACGCACCTGTTCTTGGGCAATTGAGTGTTTCAGAGTGATTGAGAGTCGCAAAGACACTGTTACAAGGGCCAGGCAATCTTTTGAGGCTTTTCAGCAGCTGTGCGATGGTCGCGTGGAAGTTCATGGATAGACGCTGAACGAGATTGCGACACGTGATGACGTGCCAAGACGCCCAGTCGCTTGCAAGTCCGAGCTCAGCGGAACATGACCCAAACTCAAGATCTGATCTCCTTGTTCCTCCACGACGTCTACCATGCTTCGTCAACAGCACCGATGGGTCAACCGCTTGGCTATCCAGGTATCGTCAACATCGTCACTCTCGTCGTCTTCTTCGTATACCTCGAAATCTCGCTCTACCTGATTCTGCGCCAAGGCTTGGGGCGGAGCTGGCCATGGATCTGGCTTACGTTGTTATGTGTTTGCCGGCTTGTGCAGGTGTCTATGGATTTGGCGACAACACAACTCACCCCAAGCGCAGACGTTTCTAACACATCCGTCTCATCCGGCGTGGCTATTCTTACGTCCATGGGCCTCACGCCACTATTCATGTCCACCAGCAGTCTACTCAACACTACAAACAAACCGAAAGGGCGACGCATGCAATGGATCCTACTTTTTGTGCACGTCCCACTAATCATTTCTTTCATCCTCATTGTCGCTGGCGGCATTGATCCGGATTCTCGCGAGGGACCTACCTACGCGGCAACCGAAGCGACAAAAGCCGGCATCAGTCTTTATATCGTCTGTTTTTTGGTCCTCATCTGGGCTACAGCAGTAATATCAGCTCGTCTTTATCTCGCGGATCCTCAAGAAGTCAAGATCTTGACTACAGTCGTGCTCAGTCTGCCATTCTTCGTCGTGGATATCGTCTATATGACATGCTTTGCATTTGAAAGCTGGGTCGACAAGACGTCCGAGATGCGATTCAATGTCATTTCCGGCGATGTTACCATTCAGTTGTGCATGTACGTACATGTCCCATAAGCACCTCCACGCCACCTTGTCCCCAAATGGATATCAGCACCTTGGAACGTCTTGGTCGCATCGACTCCTACCTTCGTCGCTCAACGGGCTATATCGCATCATCGTACAGATCACCGTTGTATATTCGTTGCTAACATTACGTAACAGGCAAGTAATCATGGAGTACATCGTCGTCGGTCTCTATCTGTTTCTTGGGCTGGAACTTCCAAGCAAGGCTGCCCGCTTAAGGGAGCAGATTGAAGAGGTCAAGGAAATGAGCGCGGATCAGATTCAGGAGACCATTCTCTGGAAGCTCCACGAGGCCATTTCACGAGTTGTGGCCGCGATGATTATGCCGGCTCTTCAATTCTCACACTGGATGTTGGGGAAGATCTTACGCTCCGGTCAAGCTACTTGAGCTTTCCGATCATGATCTGCATGCTCACCAATCGGGTTCTCCGATTTGCACAGCCTGCGCAATGCCTACCCTTTTGTCCCAAATGACATGTCCATACCGCATCAGGATCAGAAAAAATCACTTTGCCAAGGCAAGGAGTCGATATTTCGACTTGCGGAGTGCCAATGGCGGCATCCACATCAGCGAAACAGTGCGGCAAGCGCAGTATTTGTCTATTGCCGCCGGGGATAAGCAACGATGACTCGGCACCGTATTTCTCATTGACGCATACATGCGGAGGGGCAGAATAAATGGTTAATCTTCACGCTCGACGACAACTCATGTCCTCACAATGAGGGTTCACGAGGTTGACAGAATGGGTCCGCATGGAATTGGACGTTGCAAGCTTAGCATAAGCCCAGCTGGTTCTTTGATGGGAGCTTCGATACCGTCGCTACATCGAACAGAATTTTTGGCACTAGCTTTGAGGATATGTGTGCGTGGAAGTATTCACACATCACTTGACGTCGAGAACGGTCCACAAATGGAGTTGTGATATGTAAGACCCGTAAGCTACAAGCAAAAATTACGAACGAGGTGTTACCAAATTCCCAAGCTTGAGCTGACTCCATCCACGCATACACCTTCCACATCGCTTACACCGTGTTACATCATGCCTTAACAAACTCCCTTAACACCATGCATCCAGCACCACAACCCAACCCCTTATTCTCCTCTCCCTCCCCAAGTCTCCCCTCAACGCCCTCATCTCCCCCTCCCCCCCCCCCCCCCCACCCCCTATTCCCCCCCCCCCCCCCAAGCTCCCCCCAACCCCCCCCACCCCCCCCCCCCCCCCCCCCCCCTCCCCCCCAACCCCCCCCCCCACCCCCCCCCCGCCCCCCCCCCCCCCACCATAGCAACGAGCCTATTCTTCGTCAGCCCCACCAAACCGTCCCTCTTCTGCTTACTCCACCTCCCCACGCTGGCTGCCCACTCGTGCCTCAAATCCTCTTCAAACGCGCTCAACGCCGTCTGCCTAGCTGTGTACAAATGCAACACGCGTCGATACTCGCGATGACACGGGCAGGAAATACGTCGACATCGCCGTAGGCTTTGTTGTATGTGTCGCGCACCAGGGGTTTGTGGGAGATGTTGTTCTGCATGCACGTGAGATTCCGCGGCGGTGGCGGTGGCGTGGGCGGTTTGGAGGGCTACACGGCAGGCAGAGGCGGTGGTGCAGAGGGTGGAGAGGATGGTGTCAGATGAGAAGGGGATTTCTTGGACAGAGAGGGAGAGGTTTCCTGGGCATCGAGGTGGGGTGGAGCTTCTTTGACGGCTTAGTTATGGCAATCGCTGGAATGGGGACGGGTGACATGTTGGTAAGGAAGAGCCAGCGCGTAGTCGGATTTACTCTACGATGTTGATGGTGTTACACAAAAAGCCACTCGAAGGCTCCTTGACAGAATCGAGAGATATACGCGTGTACGATTCGTCAAGGGACGGCTCAAGGATGACTATACGTAGCATCCCTCACGCAAAGTCGCGGTGTGGTAAAACCGATGTAGGAAAACATTGGAGTCAAAGAAAGAAGTGAGCAAATTTTTTGCAAAGCGAATGTATTGGTGAGACTAGCTGAAGAGTATGGGTTTTGTGTGTAATGTGTTCATGCGAACGAGCCCTGACAAAAGTCGAGAGCATGAGAGAGAAAAGTTGTGGCTCAACATATACGCCTCCAGTAACCATGGGGCTGCCCTCGCCTCATCGCCCTAGCAGGAACGGTGTGTAACTCGCCACATGTTCATCGAGCTCATGTGCCCACATAGTGCGCGAACAGTCCACGGACAGCCCCGCAGACGTTTCAAGGCACTCTTGAGCGCCGAGCAGGCTATCGATATTTACTGCATCGTAGGCTGGGTCCAGCGCTGAATCTGGAGCCGGCCGGCTTTGATCGACCGGTGAGCATGTGCTTACAGCGATGCTGTCTAGCTTGAAATCGATCTTCTTCGGGGCTTTGGACCGCAGTCGGACATGAGTTGTGGGCCTCAAGGAGGAAGTGCTCCTGAGGATCCCTTACAGATGCAATCAGTCATAGTTGCCAGGCCCGCCGATCTGACTGGCGAAGGCAGTTGACACACTGCGAGCATCGTCATCGTCGAATCCAAGACCATTGCGGAGAGCGCGGCCGGCGGCAAACCCGCCACCCATGTTGGGGCCCTGGCGAGTCGATTCGACAAATCGGTTCAGACGATCGGACTGGCTGAGTGACGTGGGTTTGTTGTAGTCGTTCAGGTTGAGACCAGAGAGGCTGATGCCACCAGGAGCATCACTACGTGTATCGGTCAGCTCGCTCGCGGCGATCGATTCGCCAGCGACACTCTGTGGTGGTCGCTGTCCGCGAGGTCCTTGACCATTGCGGCCGGGCAGGGGCCACGACTCCTGGAAGTTGGAAAACATTGGCGGATAGTTGGACGGTACACCGCCAAGAGCAGATGAATGAACCGAGGAGACATCATCAGGAATATAGCCAACAATCGAGCCATTGTCGTTGAACTCCTGTCGAGCTGGCTTGCCACCGTTGTAGCTTCCTTGACGGCCTGAGGTCATGGCATTGGCATGCTGGTACGCCATCTGGTAGCGTTGCGGTCCGCGATAAGTCTGCTTAGGACGGCTAAACTGCAGCAGCGACACTTGAAGGTTTGAAAGAGGGCCTTCAACGAGGCAGTTGCGCTCCTTGAAGTGGAGCAGGAGATAGTGCCACAATGGGTGCTTGCTGAGGACTTTGGGGTTTCCGAGAATGACGAGACCGTACTTAGCACGGGTGAGGGCGACGTTGAGACGACGGGGATCGCTCAAGAAACCGATACCCTGGTGATCGTTGGAACGAACGCAAGACAGGATGATGAAGTCCTTCTCACGGCCCTGAAAAGCATCGACAGACGCCACTTCGACTTCCTTGTAGTTCTCCTTCTTAAAGCTACCGGTTGCCTGCATGGAGCTAACAACGTAGCTGCGCTGACCCTCGTATGGCGTGATGATACCAATGTCGCTGGGTTGCACGCCTGCCTTGAAGAAACGTGTGACAATCTTCTCAACATTCTGGGCCTCCGTGCGGTTGAGGTAAGATGTACCACTGGCCGAGATCTCTTCAGCACCAAGGTTAGACCAGAACATCATAGGATTGTCAGCTACCGGCCAAGGGAAGTCAACATCGCGACGAACGCGCTCCTGCATAGTCACACCATTTTGCAGGGAGCCTTCGTAGAACATGTTCGAAGGAAACTCTGACAGACACGGGTGCATGCGGTACTGGACCTGGAGACGGATTGGAGAGCACCCCAAAATAACGAGACGCTCAAACAAGGACTGGTTCAAGCCCGCAGTGGCGGCCTTCTTGTTCATGATAACAGGTCCAAGCTGCTGGTGATCTCCTACAAGGACGACCTGCTTGCAACCAAGAACCAGAGGAATCATGCATTCTGGCTCGGCTGATTGCGTAGACTCGTCAATGAGCACCGTACGGAACTTCATCTTGGAAAGACGCGGGTCGCCAGCACCAACACAGGTGCAGCAAATTACATCGGCGGCGTTCAGTATCTCCCGTTCAGCCGCGCGCGTGAGCTGCTTGAATTTTTTCTCGTCCTGGCTTGACAGCTCGCCAACATCGCTCTTGAGCTGGTTGAGCTTGTTCAGCTCAACGTTGGTGTCATTCATGCGGACCTGCTCGTGAAGAGACAAGAAGCCAACGGGCGACTCAACGTCTTCCCTGGACTTTGCAGTCACACGGACTGTTTTCAGGCCGGTAAGATGAATACGCTCACACAGCTGGTCAACAGCGACGTTTGACGGCGCGCAGACCAGTACTTGGCTACCACTGATCTTGCAAAGGTGGTAGATGATGGTAGCTGAAGTGACCGTCTTTCCCGTGCCGGGAGGACCTTGGATCAAGCTCAGGGGCTTTTGCAGAACGCTCTTGACTGCGTTGATCTGACTGCCGTTCAGCTCTGGAAGGCCTGGCACACTGAACTTGCGAGGAATGGTAATCTTCATGGGTGCCGACGCTACTTCGTGGCCAAGAAGGCGGTGGAAAATGTAACCGGAGACACTCATCTCGTCAATGGCGAAGGTCTTCATGGCATGTTGCATGCGATCGAACGAAGTGGCCTTCCAGACGTAGTCGGCGCTGAAGTTGTGTGTGCATTCAGTCGGGACCGACTTGTGATCACCCTTTGTGCGCAGCTCAATGGTCACCTCATCGGACTGGTTGTTTGGAATCTTAATGACGTAACCGACACCTTCCCAGTGTGGGCGCAATTCTCCGGTGTATCGCAGACGCATCTCGTCTCCAACAGCAAGCTTAACATCGCCCAGCTCGAGTTTTGGAAGGATGAAGCTGGCTGTGTGTTTGTTGTTCAGGGCCATGTCCCAGCGCACAATCAGGTTATCCTGCGACTGCGACTCTTTCAGCTTGCGGTCGTAATCAGCCTCGATCTTGACCAGAGGACCGAAGACATTCTGATACTGGAACGCATCGTCGTAACGCAGCAGCACCTTGGCGATAACTTCTTCTTGTCCAGCGCCCTTCTCCAAATCCGCGATTGTTGCATTCGCATTGTCTTTCCACAGCTCCTCGAGCTTCGCGATTGTCTGTGGGCTAAGATGGCGTGCGCGGAGTTGCTCTTGATCGGTCGGAGGAGGCACGAGCCAAGGGAGGAAGGAGCGGTCTTCGATCAAGGGTTGCCAGCGCGATGTGTCCCAGTTCATGTCTTTCTGCGAGGGCATCGAGGCGCAGGGCTGGCGGCAGAGGAGCACGACGACAGTGTCTGACTTGGCTGGAATGAAACCAAGCAGGAAGACGTTTTTCACGCCGCAGCTGTAGCATTCGAGGGTGGTGTCGCCTAGCGAAGAAGCCGGGTGCAGCTGCACTTCCTTGTGGCGAGCGCGGACAAGGTGGTTGATGATGTGCGAGGAGGACGAGTTGCCGCGCGCGCTGCAAAACCACTTGTTACAGGCCAGGCACTTGACCACGCTGCCTGCGTTGTGGATGCCGCAGTACGCGCAGGCGTGCGCCGGCAGCTCGACCTCCTCCTCTTCCTTGACTAGTTGCTGGCCGTTCACTCCTCCTGCGGGCATGTCCATCATGCTCTCGGCGTCATCGTCGAAAAGGTCGTCGTCCTCATCGTCGGTTCTGCGGCGGCGGGCGCTCAGCCCGGTAATCTCGTCGTCGCCGGCACCAGCATTGATGGTGGCAGCCGAGTCGGACACCAGGTGGTTGCCCATGTGGGTGAAGGCGCCCTCCATGGTGGCGGGCGTGGCGGTGTTGGTGCGCTCGAGGTGTGTTGAGCGCTTGTTCGATATTTAGTTGGCGAGTGCGTAGGGTCGGTGCGGCAACAAGTGCCGGCGGGGGTGGGGTCGTGGGGGAATGTGCGCAGTGGTTCACACCATATCCAGCGCGCAGAGCTTCGGTGCGCCGTGTACTGGGCGCGTCGTATTATGTTGGCGTTGTGGCGACCACAGGTTTGGTGCGAAACTCGACTGCTAGTCGTTCGCAGCTTGCACACTCGGGAGTCGGAGGCAATCGCTGCTGCCAAGCCAACGACCCCTCCATGAGTTAGAAAATCACGAACAAATGCATTGCCCTCGCGCATCACTGCCTGCAACTGCCTGAACCTACTTTTCTCAAATCTAGGGTGGTGAATGCTCAACAGACAACTACCTTCGTCACATGACATCGTGTTCAAGGCACGTTACAGACGCGTCCTGCAGCTCTCCGAGCTCCGTCACACAAGTAGATGCACCACGGGGCTTGAAGAAGCTGGAGTCCTGCTTCCATCATTTGGAATACTTGACAACTTAGGTAGCATACGTTTCCTCACAGGTTTTGCTGGCGTGAAGACAAGATGGTCCGAGGGATGCAAGATCAACCAGATCCAGTCGTGACATCTAGCCACTGCTATGGTACAGTCATCATCAGGAAACGTCACGAGACAGGCGGTACAAGTCGCCATGCTGAGCGTCTCTTGAACAAGTGAAGGACATCTCTAAGCATTCGCAAGACCTACCACACTTGTCTCATACGACTCCTTTGAGATTGTTTGTCGAACTGGCAACGGAAAGAGTGCCTCATGTGGACAACCATCACAACCCTCCCCAGCCATCTTTCTCTCCAAACAGAAAGCCAACACGTTTCGCACTCCCCTTACCCACGCCTCACTCTTCTTGGCCGCCTGGACATGTACATGAAACGTGCCTATTTCCTCACGTCCGCAATTCCAGCCGAGCGCCCTCATCCGCGCCACAAGTGGCGCCACGACACTCCAACATCTTCATCTCCATCCCGTGCCTCGTCATCCTCGTACGTCGCCCGATAAGACAGGCACGTATCAGCACGGTGGGCGCCGAGCCGTCCACTATGGGTCAAACACCCAACGCCCACACAACTGACGACTCTTGCGCCACGGCGACGGCGCACATGGGGAAGTGCAGGCGAGTGGACCGCCACGGACGGCGTACCGTAATTCGCACCCCTTCGTGCCGTGAGCTTGGCAGGGGAGAAACGAGGACAACTGGGTCCAGGGTAAGAATTCTCCGAAGATAGAGTATGGGCTGCAAGAACAGCAGGTTGAACCGTGGGCCGCGTGAAGGGGAGCCCTGTCTGACGGTCTGGCGATTGCGCAGGCCGCCCCGGATCAGCGAGCGCTGGGATCGAGGGGCAGGATTAAGCGCGCGGAAATTGGGCGGTACGTGGCATCCTGGCCGTTGAGAGATTGGAGCCAGGGCCGCCCGTGGACACGGCGTGTTTCGCGATTAGGGCCCTGGAGGCATGGCAGGGAGCGACGTTGAAGTTTGGATGAAACGGGCGCCGGTGGATGGGGATGCGGTACCGAGGCTGTACGTGAAACTTCAGAAGCGGGAGGGGAAAGTGTGGCTGTCCAGAAATGTACAAGGAGATTTATACCTGGAGAATCGGACGACTTGAACAGCCGAGCGTTAGCTGGAAAAGCAAAAGTGACAATCTTGGAGGATATGGAAGCAGTTCAGAGAGTTGGAATCATTTTTTGAGGTGATAAATTTTAAGGCCTATCTGTGACTGCAATTTCTGCTCGTCTGGTATCATGATGCTACTGTCGATCAATCTTCTTGTTGAAGGTTCTTGGCCGGAAGGTAAAGAAAAGGCTGGAAGCAGCCAACGCCAAATTGCTATGCGATAATAAAAAAAACAAAGAAGGTGTGCGGGAAATCGTGTGCGAGAAGCTGCCTGCAAGGGACTTAATCCTCCTCAACCACACCAGTTGCATACATGCTCTCCCTGAGTTGCCTCTTGTACTCACGCTCCATACCGTGCCTGACAGCTTCGAGGACGTTGTCAACGGTAGCCTTGGGAGTGAAGTTGGGCTTCGTGCCGGCTTGGTACACACCAGTCTTGACCAGAATGGAATACCAGTTGGCTTCGTCGGTATGCTTGTCGAACTCGTTCGTACCCCTGATGTCGGACTCGGGGGTGTCGCCTACAAAGTACACTGTCTCAGGAGCGGCGTTGATGCCGTGTGTGTCCTTGCGCCACCTCTTGAGAAGGCGGGTGGCAAACTCAAAGGTGCCGATCTGGGGCTTGCCGAAAGCCGTGGTCTTCAGCTCCTTGCCAGTGACGGCCTTGTACATGGCCTCGAGGGAAACGCGTAGAGCACCCATGCCAATGCGGGTAAGATCGTGCGATGCGCTCCAGACGACATCGTTGTGAGAGAAGAAGACTGGAGGGCCTTCGTCGAAATTCTCAGACCTGGTGCCGAGGCGGCCGTTCTTGGACATGAGCAGATCCAGGATGATTTGCTGATCGGAGGCCCAATCGCGAGAATCGGCGAATACGAAGATGGCCTCGATCTCAACCTCAGCGAAGTTGCGAGCTCGCGAGTTCTTGTACTCCTCCTCGGTCAGTGTGCGGAATGGTGTTGTGTCCTGGTTGTCCTTGATGATATCTCCAGGTGTGACGACATCCTTGAAGCCGTAGCCTTCGGCGACGAGTCGGCACTTCTCGCCTTCTCCGCCAACAACAAGGACTGTGCCGTATTTCTCGGCCATTTCGCCCATGGGAGTGTGACCGCAGATGAATTGTCCAGGCGAAACTTCCAACTCAAGCTGTTGGCTGAGCTGGATGCAGCGCTCGGCCTCGGTCTTACCACCGCCGTTGGTGACGAAGATGTATGGTACCTTGATGCCATACTCGTTATCACCATTCAGCATCTTCATGGCTTCGATGGCTTCTGGGATAGGACGACCGCCGCGAATAAGGACGCCATCAATATCGAAAGCGAATGCATATTTGTCGGTAACGGTTGTCTCGATGGGCGTCCCACCAGGAGACGACGTCCCTGAGTCTGTAGAGACGTGGGAGTCCAGACGATGCCTCGCTTCTCCAAAGCCTGTGGCGACTTCGGAAGCAGCAGATGGTGCCATCAAGTGTTTAGGGGGAACAACGACTGTCGGACCCATCTGAACACTATCTCTGGTCGCCTCAATGGAAGACAGGCGACGAGCATAGCGGCCCGCCTGGGGCACCACAAGTGAAGGTGCCGACATAGTGATAGTAGACTAGCAGGATGATCTTGTATTGGAATCTTCGAGGCAGAGATGGCTGTCCTCGTGGTGTGGGGATGTGTTTGAATGTCGATATGATCCGCGGGCAGTTGTGCTCTTCTTATAGGAAAAAGGTTTAGGATCCCCTCGTTCACGCGGAGAGAACAGTGGGTACGTTGTGGAGGTGGGTAACTGGAGGTGAAATTGTGGGTTGTTTGGTGGACCCGGGTAAGAGGAACCTTGCGAGTTTATACAGAAACCAAATGCTGCAGCGGCTCCTTTGGCATTACTCACTATTTCCTCTATCTGCAACTGTAGCGGTCAGAACGCTTCGATTGACGTCGATTTGCCGGTCTCTGCGGGCAAAGCTTATCAGTCGAGCGCAGCTAAACCGCGATTTGGCGGGGCCATTGGCGTCATAGTCTTCGTTCAACAACGAGCCAGGAACTCCACGCAACGGCTCCTTGTCGCAAATTACGCTTCTGGCACGACCTCGGCGGTGGTGCTGCGTCTCTCAAATCTCATTCGATGAACAATGCGCGCGACGTTGCAGTATAAGTGGGTACTGACCGCAGCAACCCGTGCCTCAAGCACATGTTGTGGTGATGCGGCCGCCTGGATGCGCAGCGCACCTGCCTATGACAGCTCCATGCCGAGCGAGTCTTAGGTACGGCCGCGCTTTACAATTGTCGGTGCGGACCAATGTTGCAAAATCCAAGAGACTATATGCATGATGACGCAGCTGCGTATTCGCAAGGCGCCAGGCCAAAGGAGCCTCAAAGCGGGCCAAGCAGAGCCCGCGCGATGCTGTAAGGGACCGTCAACGCCGACCCAATCACAGACGTCTATCGGACCAGTTTTCTCTGCGCAGTATAGATCATCAATGACATCGTTGCCTGGCGAGAACAAGCCGGACTCAAGTTCTCGTCGCCAAGGGTTAAGGGTCCGATCTTGAGGCTGAAGGAACAATATTCGGTAGATGTTCCGTGCCGTAGACGCCTGCTGTCTTCTCTCGATCATCGATTAAATCGAGTCCATGGCCACCACTTGACGTCGATGGTTCGGTTTGTCTCGACATCATGGACATGCGACAGGCGACCAGCCAGTGTTACCAGCCTCACAATTGGCTCACCTATCTCTTATCGCTTCTCACATGTCGAATCCTTATATCCCTGGTCCTTCGTCAGACTGCAGGAGATGCATGACACGGCAGACCACGCTTCACAATTAGTGGGGCAGTCACCAAAACACCGCTTTTTGGCTCCCTCCTCACCAGCGCTTGACGTAAACGTACTTCTGAATTTCGCTCCAACGGGACAAAAAACATACTGCATGTGAAAGGTGCCGCTCTGTAGCCAAACAAGAATGGGCTGAGCGGCGCTTAAGCAGTGATTCGGCAGATGAGATATACTCTAACATACGGTGTACAACCCTTCACAGCAGCACGCTATATGAGACTGGTTATTGGCAAGAATATGTGTTGATCACTTACAGAAACAACGCCCGGCTGTTCGTACCTACCTTGACTCAGCCGCAGTATGCGACTCGACGAAGAGACGGGCTGGAGGGATAAATAATTTGTGGGGCCTGTCCAACCTACAATGTCAGCGATGTCTGGATATCGATATCCGCTCGTTCCTTCCGCTCCGCTCTTGAGGCGGAGCACATGGAAAACTGGGTACATCGTTATACTAAACAGACGGCATGCCGGATTGAGAAGGCCAAGAGCCACAGAGCATCCACTGTTTGGAAACAGACATTACTCCAGGCAATGAGACGCATGCAACGACCGACATGTGTGTCTTGCAGTACGAGGTTGCTGTGCCGACTCAACCGAGACTTGAGCTCAGATCCGAACTACTCCTTCCAGCATCGAAACTTTACGAAGTGTGTGTGAAGTAAGTCGATTAGAATTGCATCGAGGAGCGATCGCTGTAATCGTCATTGCATGAGTTTCAGCTCCAGTGAAGACATTTGCGGCTCGGAAATGTTAATCTTCGCTCTATGGTCTGGTGAGCGCTAGACTTTCCACAATTGTTCACATCTCATGCAAAGAGCGACCAGTGCTGTTAAGGAGCACGTCCGCGTGCGAGTACTAGCGCGAATGATCAGCAAGTCTCTCCATGGGGTTGACAGCTCGCACAGGATCACTCTCCGCGATTCTCCACTGTTTATGCGGAGGAAGGGTTGCAAAAAACCGCAGTGGTGCCGATTCACCGAACGTTGAAAAATCGTTGATCAAAGCCATCCTTTGACACCTCAGTGAAATCTCAATATTGTCAGAGTGTAACGGTATTAGTGATGGTGGTGGTGGTGGTGGTGGTTGATGGCGTCCAAGCATGTCGTTGGTGTCGAGTGTGGCAAGGAAGTTGCGCTGGAAGGGAAGGCGGGCGAGATTGGCGTGCCACGACCTACTCTTGCACCATTCGCGATCGGCAACACGAACAGAGGCTTGAAACAAACAGCGTACGGCTAACATGAACTGGACAGGAGGTACTCTGCAACGCACCAAGAACGCTAAGAAAGGAGTGGTTCAGAAACAGAGAGCCTACTTTGCGCGCGCTCGCACGAAACTGCAACAGAGCCCAGGTACTCCTGCCGCGCCCTTTCGCCCAGACTTTCTGCAAGAAGGTGATGACTATAGAGACGCGAATCGTGCTTCTTCGTTTGCATCAGGCTCAGTGCATTCAACTAGGCACTTAGCTAGGAAGCGTCGTGCGAGAGAAGAACGCCATGAACCATCAACTGCTCGAAGACAAGGACATTTAGATGGGCAAAGAAGACCAAAAAAAGCCAGCCCACACTTCGGGAAGGACACCTTTGGTAGTATAGATGAAAGAGGTGAGTGATGTCAGAGTCGCTGATTCATGTGACTGAGGTGTGTCAGAAGAGCGACGAGAGACGAGAAGAAAGTATACAGCCGTTGATAGTGAGACACAACTCCTCGAAGCAAACAAAAGACGACACCTGAAACAGCAAGATTGGGTTGGCCTTACGGCCTCAAAGCCTGTTAGTCTGCAATACTCGTCAGCCAAGGAAAGAACCTGGGTCGGAAAACGCAGGAAGCTTGACGGCAAGACCAGAGCGTCAATCAGACGCAGCCCTGTTACATTCCTGCATCGAAGCGGTCAGAACGAGCTTGAAGGCCATCATGACGCTTTCATGAGCGGCGCGCTCCCCGTGCTTGCCGCTGCTGACAATATTCGAGTTCGAGTTGGATCTGACGCATTGACGACTGTCGCATCAACACAACCAATCAACTATGCTCCTTCACAGACTAATTCAGACTCCCTGCTCTTCGATGAAGAAGTCAATGGCGCAGCAAAGCGACAGGGGTCAGAAATGATGACTTGCTCTGGTCACAAGCTCGCACCAGACCCCAGGTATCCTGTTGATAGGCTTGCAGAATATGATAGAAGCTGCTCGCCTCAGCATGGCCCGACTAGATACCACAATCTTACGAGAAGACCGGCAGTTCATGCGGACGAGCGCATGCGGCACGCTGCAGGTGACTCAAATGCATTGAATCCAGCTAACCTGCAGAGTGAAGCGACAGGCCCAAGCTATCGACTAACACACTTCGTGGGAGGTATCGAACGTCCCTTCAAGCTTACCTTTGGTGGACGAAGCACTGACCAAATCGATCATGCTGCGTCGCCGACCAGAAATTCAGTCGACACGCAGCATGGCCATGCAAACCTTTACGCTGGAGGAATCGAAACTGGAAATGCGCCCCGAAATGTCGGTAAGGCTCACGAAACTGCAGTCAGAAGGCAACCAAATCCACCTCTAATCGACGATGATGAGCCTTGGATGCCGTATCTGGACAGACGCATATCGAGCTCTGGCCATGCCCGCATGGATTATTGGACTGGAACGAGCGTCCTGCAGCCTCACGTTCTTGCACACGACAGAGGAGCTGAAGGCACGCTCCGACCACAGCTCACGCACGCCAATTTGTTGACCGTCTCCGCCTCGTTGCCTGCTCCAAAACAGCAAAGTGCACGCCTGTTGGACGCACGTCCCCTTCCGCGAGCCGATGCGTTAAAGGGGTTTCGCAACGATGAGGCATTCTGGAAATCCTGTGCGATCGGAAGTGATCCGCATTCCGCAGTCGAGACAATCCACACTCACGACGAGGCAAGTGAGAGATCGACATCGTGGGCAACAAAGGGTTACGCTTCAACGAGGCTGCCGTTGTCTACCGCTGTCACTTCTGTCAGCTCGACTCCTTTCCCCGCCACACCGTTCAAGTCGCTATCAGGACAGGTCTCCCGCATAAGCGATGAAGTTTAACATGCGCCGCGCTCAGGGTCCCGGTCGATCATCTCGGCGGCTCCCTCCCATGCGGTGTGGGGTGGCGGCGTCTCGCCGGACGGGGAGGACGTCCCGGGCGACAAACAGGGCGACGAGACACCTGCAGCCATCCCTTTTGGCGAGCACTCAACCCATGCTTCGTTGCAGAACCATGCATCTCAAGTCACTGCCATATCCAGTGACACAAGGACGTCCCGCAGCGCTCTCGACCGGCGCAGCCTTGCGCGCGACGATGTTTCGAGGATCGCGCAGGCGAGTGAAAGCTCTTTTTGGCGGCGAGATGAAAACTCATCTACTTGGGACAGCGGTGGTGCGGGCATCGACCTTGTTGACGCGGACAGGTTGACGTGAGCTTGTTTCGCGCGCCGGCTCCGTTTCCGAGCCAGACGAGCATCGCGATTCGATCGATACTAGTGTTCTTCTTCTGTTCTGTTTCGACGTGGCATGAGTGTTCAAGGGTTTAGGGTCTATAGGAAATTAACAATCGTCCTTTGACAGATGCTGTGTCACGGTCTGCCTAGCATGAGCTGAGCTGAGCTGAGCGGAGCTAATACCCTACACAGTAGTAGATGAAAATGGCCACCCTGCTCTTTTCGGAGATCAATTAGTCCCCGACAGTGTGGGGGTGGCTGTGATACTGCACGCACGTCTGAAGGATGGCAGCGGCTTGCACGCGCATTGAATTGTAACCTCAAACCCTCCATCAATAATGCAAGGCAGCAAGATCGACACATACAGACATCGTTTACACCCAGACAGTCAGGTCGGCACTCATTCCGTCCAGTTGAGTGCCTAGGATCGCTTGCGGTCAAGCGTCTGGTGCGTGTCATCCAATTTCGCACCATGGCGGAGCAGATAGAGATACGTGCGTGAGGCTATTTTGAACACGACCGACCCTGCCATTTACGAAAGCCACATCTTGTGTGCCGATGGGTGCAGGGCTGCTTCGGCGTGTGCCGAGCGACTAGGATACGAGAGTGAGCACAAAGCGTGGTCAACAAGTGGCTGGAAAAGTTTTGACAACACATTGAACTTGATTTTGGAGTTGACGATGAGCCTCTAGCATTGACTAGGTGGTTAGGTGATTGGTGCTGAGGAGGACGAGAAATCACACCGCCAGCAGGTCACATGGACATGGTCGTACCCGGACGTCGATGTGCGGGGAGAGTGGCCTGATTCGTGAACGGGTTCAGGGGCGGGAGTAATCCTGCTGCCAGCAGCTTCTCGAAGACGGCGCGGTAAATCACGCGACTCATTACATTGCATGCACTGTCTGCAAACGGACGCAGTGCAGGCTTGCTGCGGATTAGCGAGTGTGTCAGGAATGCCAATAACGGTGGACTGATGCCTGTGACCTGCACAGCTTCGCAAGGCCACCATTTTTACTCTTTGCGGTCATCCAAGCGTGGCGTAAGGTTTACGGATACGCAGCAAGTCGCAGGTTTTCGACAGTGCCGTGTGAAGTGGTTGAGACTGGGAATCCCTGACTTGTTGCTCTTGCGCCGTCGAATGCCGCGGCCCATCAAACAAGCTTGAGCAGGGATGATTGACAGGGGCAGCATTCAAGCAGAACTCTAACCGCTGTGCCGGCTTCGCCTTTTTGTTTCAACATGACGGAACGCGGCGCCACGTGTAGGAGGGGTGGAGGGCAGCCACATTCGCCAGTCACATTGTGCGAAAGTCGCGACGCGCTGCAGGTCGCTGGAAGGAGACGATGTTGCGATGAGCGCGCTGCAGGCTACCCCAGCGGAGATGGCACAAGCTGGATGTAAGATCCGTCGCTCACCGCACTGCTGTCGCTGTGTAAGATTGGGGCCGGCAAGGTCGGATCCAGCGCAAACGACACGCACGTCAAATGACGAGCGACAAGAGGGTACTGTGAGGGGTTTCTGAGGCCACCACTGCGACCAAGGCGCGCGACTAACTGCCTTTTGTTTCGCAGCAGTGCCAACCCACGACAGCAGCGAGCGGGCACATGTCGTACTGGTCGCCGTGCTGCGTCTGCTGCCGTGGGTTCCGAGCGGAGGGAGGAGAGCACGAGAATACAGTGGATGCCTTCACAGGCGTGTACATAGCATCACTGTAGCAAGGCTGAGCACGGGCAACATGGCAGATCCTTCGCGCAGTGGGCAGCAAGCGCACGTACGCTCAGCAGGGCGGTGCACGCCGTGAGAGCCACCACGGCCGTTGTCGCGCAGGCGTTAGGCAGCGTGGGCAGCGACCCAGGGCGGTCCTGGCTGCCTGATGATGGCACTGTGGAGAGAGGCTCCGGCGCTGGTGTGATTGGAGCCCACCCAGGGCAGCAACGGCAGAGACGTCATCTGCGAGCGTTTCACTGCTGGGGGGGCTGCCCAGGTGCCGGCGCCGCGGCTCTCCAAACCTTAGGGCGTCGCTAGCAGCCCGCCAGCAGGGAAGAGGCTTCGCCAGCCAACGTGGCCGGGGTGGATCGAATTGGACGGGGCGGCGTGGAGCCCGACAACGACACGGTTAGGGGCAGCTCAAGGGATGCGCCGCTGCGCAGCAGGAGCGTGTGCGGGTGTGCTATGTAATATTAGCAGAGATTTTTCAGCGCCTTGCCTGCTTCCAGGAGAGCGCGCCAAGCCGCCCGCCGTTTCCTCGACACCTGAGCCTGAGCGTGCCTGCCCTAAGACGGCCGTTCCTTCCAGCAGCAAGCTATCCGTCGCTGCCGTACTACTCTACAAAGGGCGCTGGGCACAGTCACGCCTCGCCTCGCACTCGCACCGCTCCGCCTCTACTTGCCTGCGACCTCCCCTTCCATCGCCCCGTCCGTTACCGTGTACCGCGCAGCCCGCGCCCTCGCCAGTGTTACACGCTGCATTGGCTGTCCTGCCGCTGTGTGCAAACGACCGCATTCGGCAGCTGCACCTAGCCCCCACGAGGACGAGCGCCGCTCCGTAGCAACTGCCCAAAATATCCCACCTCACCCCGGTCGCCGCTGCTCCTGCACGTCGCTGCAAGAAATCCAGCGCAGCCCGCCTCACCAGCTGACCTGCGTCGACACGTTCACGCCTGCGTGCCCGCCCAGCGCGCTTGTGCACCCCGAACCGTCGTAGCCGAACACGCAGCGCAGCCTACCGCATTTATCCTCACGATGCACCAAAGCTCGTAGCTCATGCTCACCTAGGACCCCAGCTGGCTGTTGATCCTACCTTGCTTTTATTGTCCATTGGCGCCCGTTCGCCGCATCCACTCCTTCAGTCCCCTCTCTGCGCCATGAAGAAGCACTAGCACCGCCGCACCTCACGCCTTCTGCATTCTACCACACACCATGTCGTTGCTCAACGACTCCCTCACACGCCCGCGCATGCCCTCGCCTTCGCCCAGCTTTGCACGCATGACGGCCGCCATCAACATCCCCAGCTCCAGAGGCAGCCCGGCCTCGACGCCCTCGTACCTCAATGGCTCCCTCCAGTCGACTCCCGAGGGCATGGTACCCATCATCTCGAGCTCGCTTCCCGCCGTGCCGTCCTACAGCCTTCCCGAGTCCCTCTTGCCGCCGCCAATGGCTCCAGCGCCCACCTCGTCGCCCTCTGCCATGGCCGAAGCCCTGGGCAAAGGACCAGGCTTGATTCGAAGAGTCAGCCGCGGTGCGCAAGGCATCCCAAACAGGTTCCGCCGGAACAATTCGCAAGCACACCGAGACAGGAGTCAGGGACCAGTCATCATGCGCCGACGCAGTGACAGCAGGACTGCCGCCGACGGCGAGGCTTGCATCTCAGACTTTGATGCATTCGAAGAGGAGGAGGCCATCGACGACACATATGGCGAGCCAATCAACGCACTCGGCATCTCTAGCAGCCAACCCAGTGTCAGCTCAATCCCAGACTCGGCCGTTGTAGCACCGGTGCGCAACTCGCGCCTCGAGCAAGGCACCGTGCTAAGAAAGATTACGAAGAAAGAGAAGAAAGAAATCAACTTGCGCCTCGATCTGGAATCGGCGAAGGTGTTTTGGGACCCTTCTCGACCATCCAAGTGCTTCTACATCGACGACGTCAGGGAAATCCGCTCAGGTCTTGAGGCCAAGCATTACCGTGAGGAAGTCGGCCTCTCAGAAGCCTGGGCACCCTACTGGTTCACAATTGTATACACAGACACGTCACGAACAAAGGGCCGCATACGAACCATGCACCTGATAGCACCGGACATTGGCGTCTTCAACATGTGGACCGAGACGCTCGAGTCTGTATCTCGCAATCGAATCGACATGATGGCCGGCCTCCTCGGCTTTGCAGACAAGAGCGCAAAGCTGGTTTGGCAACGCGAGATGAAGAAGCGCTCGAACGGCGCTGAAGGTCCGGACTCCCTGGACTTCCCAAGCACCGTTGAGCTGTGTCGCAACCTGCACATCAACTGCACAGAGGCGACGTTGCGTCTCTACTTCAACAAGGCCGACACCCTGACCACCGGCAGGTTGAACCAGACACAGTTCTTGTACTTTGTCAGACGCCTGAAGGAGCGCAAGGATATCAAACAAATCTACAAGACCTTTCAGTCGGGCTCGAAAGTGGAGATGGACAAGGCCACTTTCTTCTCGTTTCTCCAACACGAGCAGGGCATCGACGTGAACGAGGATCAGGAACACTGGTCAAATACGTTCGAGAAATTTGCACGTGTCACCAAGGCTAAAGCGACCCCCTTAGAAGGTGGCGAAATTCCGCTGCCTCTCACAATGAGCTTTCCGGCATTCCAAACGTTCTTGACATCGCCTGCAAACTCTGTCCTCAAGCCAGTGGAGAAGGACTTGCAACTCAATCGTCCCTTGAATGAGTACTTCATCTCCTGTTCGCACAACACCTACCTTCTTGGGCGTCAAGTCGCTGGTGAGTCAAGCACGGAAGCGTACATTACAGCACTTCAAAAGGGCTGTCGATGCATCGAGATCGACTGCTGGGACGGTAATGATGGAAAGCCTGTGGTCATGCACGGCCGCACTCTAACGTCAAGCATTTCATTCCACGACACCATCAAGGTCGTGAATAAGTATGCGTTCGTCGAGTCCAAATATCCGCTCATCCTTTCGCTTGAGGTACACTGTACCGCCGATCAGCAAGCTCTGATGGTCAAGACTATGTGTGAGGAATTTGGCGACAAGCTGGTTTTGCAGCCCCTGGACTTCAACTCTCAGACCCTGCCCTCGCCGGAAGAACTCAAGAACAGGATTTTGATCAAAGTCAAGGCTGCATCGGAAGAGCTCGACGCAAAGGCCCTGACAAACGAGCTAACAACACGTCGACGCGAACGGAGCTTCAGCTCACCGTGGTCGCGTCCTATTCAGATGAACGATGTTGTTCCCAACTCACCTCTCATCTCCAGTCCGCCTTCAATGAGCCCCCCAGAACATTCAGCCATGTTTTGGGCATCTCCCCGCACCTCGACTACCTCAACAAATAACACTGTACCCACTTCGGCCCTTGTTAGCTCGGCTGAAGATAGCGACAGCCCTCAAGTGACTGCCGCCGAAGAACGCAAGAAGCCCAAAAAGACCAAAACTAGTAACATCACCAAGCTTCTTGGCGATCTCGGTGTCTACACCAAGGGGTACAAGTTCACCGACTTCACAACCAGCGACGCTCAGACGTACAACCACATCTTCTCTATCAACGAACGTGCTTTCGAAAAGATGACAAAGCCTGGTTCGCGAGAGAAGCACCTGCTCGAGGCGCACAACATGCGTTGTCTGATGCGCGTTTATCCTCATGCTTTCAGAATCAACTCGTCCAACTTTGATCCTCTGAAATTTTGGAGACGCGGAGTGCAGATGGCTGCTCTTAACTGGCAGACATACGACCTCGGACAGCAGCTCAACGAGGCTATGTTCGCAAGTGGCAATGACCGTACAGGTTATGTACTGAAGCCTGCGGACCTGCGCTTGGAGCAGACGCCGACACAGGGTCACAACAAAGCGCCAAAGAAGGAAGTCAAGTTTGCTGTTAGGATCATCTCTGCCCAGCAGCTACCAAGACCTCGAGGTCTAGCACAGGACGCCAACATCAACCCTTATGTCGAGTTCGAGATGTACAGTGCAGAAGACAATGGAGTAAACGCTGTTGGCGTTGGCGGGCAAGACGCTTCCGCACGCAACGGCCACTCGGGCATTGGCAATCCACTGCGGAAGCGAACGCGCATCGTCGAGGGCAACGGGTACAACCCTGTTTTCGACAGTGAACTGCAGTTGACCGTTCGCACCCGCTTCCCCAGCCTCGTCTTTGTGCGCTGGTCCGTCTGGAACTCCCTCGACGCTCGTACTACAAACCATGCTCCGCTTGCCACCTTCACAGCCAAGCTCAACAGCATCCAGCAAGGATACCGCCATCTACCGCTCTTCGATAGCAACGGCGAACAGTATCTGTTCTCGACATTGTTCTGCCAAATCAAAAAACAGGACATCATCGATGCTCCAGAACAAGGTCTGGAGCGCACTGGTTCTCGCCGCTCCTCCATCGAGCCTGCTAGTCCCTCCATCGAAGCCATCAACGCCAATCCGAAACGCAATTTCGTAAGACGGCTGATTAGCCGAGCTCCGAGCGAGCGTACCAAGCGCAGGGAGGAACGGATCACTAGCGAGTCTCGCGAGTCAGACCTGGATCTGATAAGTCGCTCAAGCACATTCGAGCGTTAGCAGACGCTTGTAGGAACCCCACCCAGCTGACGACAACGTCTACGCCATCCCAGACTCTCACCAGGCGTTCCCGACGCCAGGACCGCTTTTTGTTGTATCATACATATCTCATTTGTACGCTTGTCGTTGTTGTCGGCGTTTTGGACCTAGCCAGGCCCTGCTGTAGCTCACGCCACGGCAGGAGCCGCGGCTTCTTGCTTTCAACCTCCTATTCTCGGACGGCTTGCCTACATCGAGCCAACAGCGCCGCGCGCACATGGAATTGCTCGCACGATGGTATCGACGCGTTGTCGCCAATTGCGCAATGCTCTCGGAGCCACTTAGATCGATGTACGGCATCAGTCTCTTCAGGTCGGTCGACACGTCGACGACCTTGTTACACTTGCTTTACGCTTCGCATATACCCTTTCTGTTACATGCATTTTGAGGTGCATCGGGCCTAATGGCATGGGACACAGGAGCTTCCTGTATCACTGTGGCCATGGGACCCAGAGCAACACTTCGGCGATATCCTAGATTTGAGTTTTCCATCCGAGCTTCGTTGCTCTGTCGTTTTACGCCTGTTGTATTCTCCTGTCTCCTTTGTTCATTCGCGTACATCTACGAAGCTACGACTCCACTTTCGATTCGAATCTGCATACTCCATTTACCCGTACCGCACGCTCGGTGAGCAGTCTTGAAGGGGGTTTAATCAGCATTCTGTGGTTGGCTTTCTGTCGATCTTCATTTCTTCCTTGTCGAAAGACAACCTACATTGGCGCACATGCATGCAGGACATCTCTTCGATGTAGCTGAAATTGCCCATCACTACGACTTGGGCCGGGCCGGCCTGGCTGGGTTGGACGAGAAGGACATTGGCCAATGCACTTCTCGGCCCTTTCAGAGCATTCATGAGGATTTCCACTTTCTAAGGGTTCACATAGGGAATAGATGGTACTGGAACACGCCAGCTACCTAGCAGCTCAAAGGTCAACATAGAAATGATACCATCAGGCTTCTTCACGAACGCCACACTCTCAAATTTTCCGCTGTCTCCACATCCGTGCCGTGCATCAATAATTGCGGTTTGGAAATTGCCATGCGACCTGGTAGCGGCCACCTTCCGTTTCAATGCCTGCCGCCGAGACACTGGTGATCCTCGCCATGTCTTTGTTTCCCCCTCAGCTGAGCGCGAGCGTGACTTGCATGAATCCGACGGGTGCTGCCGTCGCAATCGCCATGGCAAACCACATTGACGTGTCTAGCCTCCCGCCCAAGCTGCCCTAGTGCCTTCCTGCCGTTCACGCGCTCACACACCCACCAACCTGCCAACGCATCTGCACTCAACCCCGCGTCCGCAATCAACTTGCAGCGCAGCTTGCGCTCGCTCACACGACCGAGCATATCCTCCACCCACGCCTGTCCATCACATCACCCTGCATCTACATCCATCTCCACAACAGCGTCCTCTAGTTGTTGGTACTAGCTCACTGCAAGGCGCCGCAGAACGCCCGCGCCCGCGCCTTCCCATCCAGACAAGCGGGAACCGTTGGCACTCTCCCCCGCACCTGCCTGCCAGCCGCCCCCGTTCTGGATGCACGAGGTGCGGGTTCTCCGCACGCCACACGCAAGCGAACGCCGCTCGCTCGGCATCTTGATTGGTATCACTGTGTGTGCCTTGCTGCCTGGGAGACGATGGGGTGGGGCTGCTTTTGTTGAGAGTGCGGGTGCGATGCGGGGGCTTGAGATTTTCTTTTTCAACAATCTGTAGGACGGGCTGGTAGAGGCGTGGTCACTGTCAGTGCGGCAGCGAGGGCTGTGCGAGGTGTAGAGGAGGCTGGAGGGATGGAGAGGCGCGCACGCATGCATGCGTGGTGTGTTCATGCAGTCGATTGTCGGTTCTGCTCTGCACTGTGCTTCCCCCCACGCTGGGGGCAGGAATGGGAGGGCGCCGCATGCTGCGCGGTTTGCGAGTGACTGGATTTGCAGAGTGCCGCTTTTTGTCGCTCGAAAATAGAGCTTTCTCGATTGCTGACATGCACCTTCACGGGCTTGCTTAGGGCGGCCAGTGGCTAAGTTTGGTTGCGCGCATGCCATTTCCATTGCCATTATTACCGCGCTGTACAGGCATCAGCCGCTGCACTGAATTGCACTGCATGCAGTGCAGATGATCCAGGGAACGGCAACCAAGCTGAGTGAGTAATCGAGAGAGATCACGCTGCCCTCTTCGCAATCGCAGCTAGCGACCACGTCTTGCGCTGCCAGCATCACTCCACCGGTCAACCTGCTCCCACTCAGGGTTAGACATCACCCAATGCACCCATGAGCTTGAACTTCGCCCCTCACTCGCCATCCGGAAAACTTCGCCGCTGATTGCGTGCATAAGCAGCAGCACCAGATCAGATCGTGGCACGCTGTGATCGGTGAGTTGGCTCGGCTCCATGGGCTATGGTGAGCAGCGATAAGAAGCGCGTTCGCCAAGGCATGTCGGAACTACGAATGATGTGTATCTGCGGGTGATTCTGGAGAGGGTAGGATTAGCCTAGTCATATGGGGGTGGCTGCGCTGCTTACGCTGCAGTGAGGGGGAGGGGAGTCTGCATCTGGAGATGGCGATGTGGATTGTCTGCTGACAGACTTGCAAGGGGAGATGAAGCTGAACGAGCATGCCGTTCGAGCTGGGTGTTTGATCTGAGGTAAGCTTCAGTGTTGTAGGAGATAGCAGAGCTGTGGTACGCAGGCATGCGTTTTTTCGTAGCATTCAAGATCTGTATCGCCTCGCACAACAACAAAAACGACCTGCTACAAAGAGTAAAACTCATAGCTCATCATTATTCATCCATTCCAAGTAAAAGTACCACACACGTCCTCTCTCGCCCCTAGCCCTCACCTCCGAACCAGCATCCACTGCGCTCAAAACAGCACTCTCTGCATACCGCGCTCTCACTCTGATCAGCCGACCCCATCATCCATCTCGCAGCGTGCTGCACTTATCACGAATCTCGCTGTTCCTCAATGCCCGACGCGCATACGCACACCTCCCCTTATTCGTCCGTCACTTCTTGGATTCTCACTTCACTCGTTAGGTGGAGTAAGTAAGGATGCACAGCAGCGCTGTCGCGACAGAAAGAGATTGGACACAGTAGACGTAGATACTGCAGGTGATTATCTGCGTCTACGGAGGGCTGGGTAGTGGCAGGTTGAGGAAATCGATGGGTAAGTGTGGCGTGTCTATTTGGTCGATCTGGGGGCGGAAAGGGGCAAGGTTGCGTTTGCCGCCTGTACCGCTTGGACAATGGTTGGACTGGGGGTTTGTTGATTTTTTTTTTTGCTTTGAGTGGATGGTGAGTAGCACGGCGAGGTGTATTTGTGTCTGGATAGTCATCTTCACTGCCAGATCAACTCGTTGCGATGCCTTGGTTGGTAGCAGTAGTAAGTCAAGTCGCTCTAGTTGTGTCCAATGGCAGTGGTAGCGGTATTAGAGCTGGTGTCATAATTTATGAATGCCATATAGATGCTTGGGGTGGACTGAGGAATACATCACGCGTATCTACAGTTCAACAATACAGAAGACGAAAACAAGTCAAGGTCATCCAGCGTGCATGATATAAACAACGTATGCTCAAAGGATAAAGCATAATGCAGGGGGAGTTTCAGAGGGCGTTGTTGCATGAAAGAGTAGATAGTCATAGTCAACAATATCCAATTTGAGGTCTCAAGTGCTCGTGTCTGTCATAAACGGGCTTGAGTACAAAGCACCAACTGCCGGCCTTACCAATGCAAAGTTGTATTCGATTATATTTCCATTGTCATTGTGGTCTTTACTCTCTGAGTGCCCCCCCCCCCCCCCCCCCCCCCCGTTCAGACTCTCACATCCACAAAAACCTTCACAAAATGCCCAACACAAAGTACAACCATGCGGTCAACGCACAGGCGCGCACCTCAGGCGGGGGG